>JAUJYN010000029.1:1766870-2000844 GCA_030737835.1 Acorus gramineus | reverse complement strand
TACTACATAATAATCATGCATGCATAGTTATACTTAATACTATCTAATATGCAATTATGGTTCCCCAGGGGAGGGCAATGCACGCCTACGTGCATCGAACGCCTCCCTACTGGGTTGGATTGTCCCACTCACCAATACCCGGCTCGTCGCGTGACCGCTCGTCAAGATCTGCAAGACATGGGAAATCAAAATGGTGAGTAAAATACACAAATACACAAGAAATAGGATAGAAATACCCAACACTCGGACAAGCATGCATACGGGCCCGTACGCACGCGAGTCCGAGTGCCCCGACACACTCCCGCACCGCCGGGCAGCCATGCGCACGGCCACCCGCACGCACACGCACGGGTGCGCACGCGTGCGGGCACCCCCGCTCCCCGGGCGCACTACCGCGCCCCAGCCCAAGCACCCAGGCGCTCTGCCGCGCCCCTGCCCACACGCCCAGACACGCTGCCGCGCGCGCCCACGCTCACCGCGCGTCCAGCCCCGGGTGCACCCGCGCGCACTGCGCCCCAGCGCAGCACTTCGCGTGCACACCCGCACGCACTGCGCCCCAGTGCAGTACCCCCGCGCGCACTGCGCCCCCTGCGCAGCACCCGCTCGCACGCCCGCGCGCACGCGCGCACGCCCGCCAACGCGCGCCTGACTGTGGGCCTGCGCCTGCCTGCGCTTACCTGCGCACCCAGGCTCGCGCGCACGCGCGCGCGGATGACCCCACACGCGCGCCCGAGCCACTCCCACACCCCCAACAGCCCCCCTCCAACCCCCTAACCACCATGCATGCCATGCATACCCATATGCAACCCTAAACAAGCATCTACACAAGAAAAAGGAAGGAAGAAAGCTCACCCAAAGAGAGGAAGGGAAGGGGAGGAATTCGAGTGCTCTTCGCGCACCGATTCGCCACCACCAAGACCACCACCACCAAGCCCTCTTCTCAGCCTAAGAGGGGCTGAAAACAGAGGAGAAGAGGGTCCATAAGAGGAGGAAAAACAAAAGGAAATGAAGATCCAAGACCATAGGAAGATAGATCGGGTCCTCACCTTCCTTTTCTCCTTCTATGGCTTTCTTGATCAACCACTCTAGCTAGATCATATGGGGGTTTTAAAGAGAGGGAGAGAGAGAGAGAGAGAGCTTGAAATGGAGAAGATGATGAATAGCATTTACTATACTTGGGCGTGGACATTAAGTCACCACACACACACACCTCACACACTCACCACTTACACTTAGCACTAATTAGGCTTAGCTAGGTTAAGTTAGGTTTAAGTGAGCTTTGACCTTAGTCAACCCAACCACACTAGAAAACAAACCCAATTGACCAAGTCAAGGGTCAACATTGACCAAGTCAAGTCTCCCAATGACTTTTCGCTTGGTCAAAACCCGGATACGATTCGAAACTGTGAAATTCTGAACGTTACCGGAATTCGATGAAATTTTCTTGAGTGGCTTGAAATGGCACCAGGACACATAATATGCAGTTAGATTTTCAATCGGAGTTCTCAAGCTCAGGATGATAGCTAAAAGTCTAAAATTTTAGCGATTCCGATCGAAAAAAGAAAAAGTTAAAAAACTGCCAGAATGCTCCAATGGTGACCAGAAGGATAAAAGTGACACATATATAACACTATGGAACGTTTACCCTTTCTCCTAGAGGTTGGTTCACCTTCATTAGGTATCTCTATTGGTGTGCTGGTCCCCCACCAATTCTCACATGTATTCCCTCGAGTGAAGTAATCCTCCACTGATGGTCTCTCTATATGCAGTGAATCGAACCTATTTTTGTTGGCCTCCATTGAGTCTCCTTCAATGTCATTGTCATCCTCATCCTCACTGATGAGGGAGGCATGGGTGTGGAATCCCTTGGATGTGGTGTTCCCATGGAAAATTCTTTGAACCATATAAATGGCTTATCCTGGCATAACCCAAACTTGATATTGTTCTACACATGATAAGCAGACAACGACTTTCATTTAACATTTAATATTAGGAGACCATGACAAAACTAAACTATCCTCAATTGTACATACTGATATGACCCTATCCCAGTCTTGTGCATCTCCCGGTACAACCATTTCCTTGCATCATCCCAACCCCATCATATTTTGTTGCTCAGTTCTTGGTATAGGTGATAGGTTTGCTTCAACACTTTTCAACGATTCTTGCAATAACTCATTTCCAAAGTCATAGCCATTCAATAGTTCAAGGTTGCGGTGATAGTCTGCCAATAACTGTTTTGGAAGACTCCCTTCACGCAATTACCCTGTTGAAATTGATCTACAAACAACCCCACCAAACAAGCATCCATCGAGTTGGTCCAGTTTCCAATCCGATTCTTATTGGATGCCATGCGTAGGGGAGGCTGGCTCGTCTTTGACATCTAGACACATTGGACACCATGGAATGGATTAAGATACCAACAACATATATATATTCATTGGACATTTACATCTATATGAATGCAAATAAGACTAACAAACATGAACACATACATATATTCTTTGGCCATTGACCTTAGATATGTGAATTAACATATGTAACTTATGTGTAAACATCAATATATGCTCAGTTATTTTTTAGGGTTGGTTGTACACAAGCATGGGATGCATCGATGGGTCTAGAAGATTTTTATAATTTATTCATTTATCATGAAAAAGTTTCAAAAGATGCGAAAAAAGCCTTAAGCATAAAGGTTGAGTTGGGGGGCATTCCATTGGAGCTATGAATATGAATAACACTCACAAACATCAACACATACAGCATAGCATTGGTCATTGACATCCTCGTTTGTTAATTAAAATTTACAACTTAAGTTCCGACTTCAATATATTCCTGTTTACGGGTGGGGGTTTGTTTAGTTGTCAGCATGGGATGTAGATGGGTATAGAGAGGATGAAAAACATATTTCCTCATCAATAAATAGGAAGGTCTAACAGATGCAAAAGGTAAGCCCAAATGCAAGCAATTTCACATAGTAATCATTCTGCTAAAAAATGAACACATAATAACACTACAAAACCGTTGAACAAGAAATATATTAATTGGTCATTGACCTCAGATTTCATCCTTAACATAAACCTATTATCATATATATTATTATATGCTTCGATTTCAATAGAGGTTAGTTATAAACATGTAACAAACGTAGGAATGTTTTAGGGGGTTTTAGATGGAAAAGTAAACCAATGTAATGCAACAAAGAGGAGATGAAAACCATAACACACATAACCCAATGTTCATTCAAAACCAATTAATTTAACTATAATATAAAATATGACACAATGATTATCAGTTTGGATTCCATCTCTGACACATGAAAGTATATAAAAACATATTATTTTTATAAAAAAAACATATAAGCATAATTATATTATTCACAAGCTCATAAGCCCAATTGTAACTTTTAATATGAACCCTTCATGCAAACCAAATATTATATGAGTTATTTATGACCCTTGATAGTATATAAAAACACACAACCAGGGCAAATATATTACATCAGTAACTAGCTCATATTCCTCAAGAAGAAAACCAAATGATATGAACATATCAGTCATACCAAATGTTGCATATAGCCTGTCACGCCGCAGGGCGGCCGTCCCCGGGACGCGGCAAGGGTATATATGATATCAGCAGTCTATACAGGAGGTCAATAACATACTCTAAAAACATCAACATGACAACACAGACAACAATGAGGCTGACATGATATATACACAAATAGCGGAAGCTAAAAGACTGAATCTGTAATTCAAAGAACAGACTCGATACATAATCAACTGTCCTGTGAGAGCCAATATATACAACGACATCCAAATATAATACAAACATGTGCCCAAGCACGGAATACAATACATACAATCAAAGGGGGATGCTGAATGGCCTCTCACACTCAGAGCGTGACGCTGCTCCGCTACTGCTGACGTGCCTCGGGGAGGTCCTCCTGCGGATCCGACTTAGATATCACTCGAGAAAAATATATGCGAGGGGTGAGCCATACGCTCAGTGAATAGCACAACCCATGCATCACAATTCATATTAACCTCAAATCATTCATAGCCTCTAAGTGGCAACAACTACACAAACCAGTGGGTCGCTCATCGCCAACCCACTACACCCTCACCCTCAAACTGGTGACATGGTCTTTTGGGACTGACTAGGCTGTTAATCACCCTTGGTCCACCGATAGCCTCTCCTCCACACCGTAGCTCGCCTGGTCTACTCCCACAATTCAGCACGGTCCGAAACCAAATCAGGAGGTGCCTACTGATGGGAGCTCTCTGTCAGGACAGCCTGTCTAACGCTGAGGAGTCCCTACACGGATCCAACGAAGGGAAGAGAAACAGCCTACCCACATGGATACGATCCACTTGGATCCGCCGACACCGATCTCAACTCTACAAATGTCATGAATTCTTCAGAATTCCTCCAGGGCGCATAACTAAGATGCGGGGAAGCATATATTATAACCACAAGGTTATAATATTCTCTAAGGCATGCTAATTACAAAACTCGCATTTGATTTAAATAAATTAAACTAAATGGGACGCATGCGTAGGTCGAGGCTTCCCTAGCATGAAAACATGGTATCAGGATGCTTGGGCCTTTACACATATCATAAGGGTGCATATCCCTAACATGGAAGGCCTAGGGTGGCATGGATACTACATAATAATCATGCATGCATAGTTTACAATTAATACTATCTAATATGCAATTATGGTGCCCCAGGGGAGGGCAATGCACGCCTACGTGCATCGAACGCCTCCCAACTGGGTTGGATTGTCCCACTCACCAATACCCGAGTCGTCGCGTGACCGCTCGTCAAGATCTGCAAGACATGGATATCAAAATGGTGAGTATAATACACAAATACGTAAGAAATATGATAAAAACACGCAACACACGGACAAGCATGCATACGGGCCCGTACGCACGCGAGTTCGAGTGCCCCGACACACTCCCGCACCGCCGGGCAACCATGCGCACGGCCACCCACACGCACACGCACGGGTGCGCACGCATGCACGCACCCACGCGCCCCGGGTGCACTGCCGCGCCCCAGCCCGAGCACCCAAGCGCGCTGCCGCGCACCTGCCCGCACGCCCAGACACGCTGTCGGGAGCGCGTGCACGCTCGCGCGCGCCCGCGCGCACTGCGCGTCCAGCCCCGGGTGCACCTGCGCGCAATGCGCCCCAGCGCAGCACCTCGCGCGCACACCCGCACGCACTGTGCCCCCTGTGCAGCACCAGCTTGCACGCCCGCGCGTACGCGTGCACGCCCGCGAGCGCGCCCGACTGCGCGCCAGCGCTTACCTGCGCGCGCAGGCTCGCGCGGATGACCCCGCACGCGCCCCCAAGCCACTCCCACACACACAACAGCCCCCAACAGCCCCCCTCCAACCCCCTAACCACCATGCATGCCATGCATACCCATATGCAACCCTAAACAAGCATCTACACAAGAAAAAGGAAGGAAGAAAGCTTACCCAAGGGAGGATGGGAAGGGAGGGAAGATCGGGTGCTCTTCGCGCACTGAAACACAACCACCAAAGCCACCACCACTAAGCCCTCTTCTCAGCCTAAGAGGGGATGAAAACAGAGGAGAAGAAGTGCCATGAGAGGAGGAGAAACAAAGGGAAATGGAAATCTAACACCATGGAAAGATAGATCGGGTCCTCACCTTCCTTTTCTCCTTCTAGGGTTTTCTTGGTCAAGATCTTCTACTAGATCAAATGGGGGTTTTAAAGAGAAGGTGTGTCACGCCCTAGGGCGGCTGTCCCCGGGACGCGGCAAGTTTATATATGATATCAGTAACTGGAATTCAATAATATATTCATACGACAGCTAAAATGACAACACAGATAAAAGCAGGGCTGACATAATATATACACCAAATGCGGAAGCTAAAAGACTGAATCTGTAATCAAAACATACTACAGACTCGATACATAATCATATGTCCTGTGAGAGCCAACATGCCCATATATACACAAATACAATCCATACAAAATCCAAACTAGGTGCCCAAGCACAGAAATGTATACATACAACAAGAGAAGGGTGCTGATGGCCTCAAAACTCGAGGGACGTGGCGCTACTCCGTTACTGGTGTAGTCGCTCGGGAAGCTCCTCCTTCAAGTCCTCGTCCGCGATCACTGAAAAGATTGGATGCGAGGGGTGAGCCACACGCTCAGTGAATAGCACAACCCATGCATACAGTTCATATTAACCATATTTAATCAAGTCATAAGCCCCAAGGCGGCATAAACAACACAAATCTGGGGGTTCGTCACATCGCCGAACCCCATACCCTCACCCTCACCCTCACCCTCAATAGGTGACCAAGGATGTTGGGACTTAATGGGTTGATAATCATCCATACACCATCCTGTGGGTTGTCGCATCGCCGGCCCACCATACCCTCACCCTCACCTCTCAATAGGTGACCTAGGCTCTTGGGACTGACTAGGCTGTTGGTAACCCTTGGTCCACCGATAGTCTCTCCTCACTCCGTAGGTCGTTTGGCCACTCCCGTGTTCGGTGCAGTCCTTCTACCAGATCAGGAGGCGCCTATTGGTGGGAGCCCCTGCACGGGACAACCTTTCCAACGCCGAGGTAGTCTCTACACGGATCCAACGAAGGGAACAGAACAGCCTATCCATCGCATATGATCCACTCGGATCCGCTGACAGCACATCTCTACAACTCTAATGTCTTGAATTCCTCAGAATTCCACCAGCGCGCATAACCAGGATGCGGGGAAATAAATAAGACATAAATGGGGAAAAGAGACCTTGGGAGGGTAACCTGAGGTCCCGATGTAGGACATCCGACAACCAAATGAGGAACACGGAGTACCCTAACCCGAGTCTCAATTTTAACCTCGCAAGGCCCCCTTATATTCCCCAAAGCATGCTATCAATATTAAGGCTTGCATTTAACTAAATAAATAAAAATAATAGGACGCATGCACAGGTCGGGGTTTTCCTAGCATGATAACGGGGTGACAGGATGCACGGCTCATGCACAAATCCTAAGGGTGCAAGTCCCTAACCTACGAGTCTAGGGTGGCATGCATTCTACACACACAACATGCTTACATGGATTATAACAAAGCAGTTAATACTAACTATGTGCCCCAGGGGAGGATGGTACACGCTCAAAGGCATGTAGCGCCTCCCAAACTGGGTTGGGTTGTCCCACTCACCGGAAGTCGGGTCGACGCGCGACCGTCCGTCGAGATCTGCAAGACAGGATATCAACTGGGTGAGTATAATCCACAATTACCCCAAAATACACAAAACACACAAATAAATACCCAACACTCGAGCAAACGTGCATACGACCCGCATGCACGCTAGCCCGAGCACCCCGGCAACCACCCGCACGGCCGGCAACCACCCGCACGGCCACCCGACCGCCTGAGTGCACCGCCACGCACCGCCGGGCCCCTGCCCGCCGCCTGGACACGCCGCCGAACCTCCCGGGTGCACCGCGCGCCCCCTGCGCCCCAGCGCAGCCGCCCGCGCACACCCCGCACGCCTCGCGCTAGCCTGCGAGCACCCCGCACGCCCCGCGCGCAGCGCCTCACCCCGCGCACACCCCGCGCGCACCACCGCTGCCTCGCCGCGCCCCGCGCACACCACCGCCGCCTCGCCGCGCCCCGCGCGCACCCTGCACGGCGCCCCTCGACCAGCACCCCCCGAGTGCACGCCCTGCACGCACTCCGCGCGCATCGTCCGCTCGCACATCTCCCCGCACCAGCCGCTCGACTAGCCCTTGCACCAGCCGCTCGACCAGCTCCTCGCACCAGACCCGCGCACAGCTGCTCGACCAGCTCCTCGCACCACACCTGCGCACAGCTGCTCGACCAGCTCCTCGCGCCAAGCGCACGCCCGCCCGCACGCACGCGCGCACGCCCGCGCGCGCCTAGCCTGCGCGCTGCCTGAGCTGCTGCCGCTGCTGCCTGCTGCCCGAAACAGAACCCCCACTGCCCAAGTACCTCCACCACCCACCCAATGGCCTCCGACGGCCTCCAACCGCCCCCAACCACCTCCGACGGCCTCCCACAGCCGCCGACCATCCCCCAAACACAAAAACCCCTTCCTATCAAGCATCTAAGCATGAAAAAGAGGGAAAGAAAGCTTACCAAGGGGGAGGAAGAGGTGACCGGGTGCTCTCCGCGCACCGAAACGCTTCCCCAAAGCCCTCCAACGCCCGGATCTCACTCGGCCTTCGAAATGGCCCAAAACAGAGGAGAAAGAGGGGAGGATGGGGAGGCTAGACTCGTCGGAAATGGGATTTGAAGGCACCGGGGTGTAGATCGGGATGATGAAACCCGATCTACACTTCTTAGGCTTTAGGTTTTTGGGTTTGAGGGGTCTAAGGGCTTCAAAAGGGAGAAAAATGAGAGAGAGGAGAGAGGGAAAGCTTGGTAGGGATGATGAACAGTGCTTCTCAAAATTAGATCACACATATATATAGTAAGTGACTTAAAAACCCAGATACGCCCCGGAACTGCGAAATTTCAGAAACGTTGCCGGAATTCGATGAAATTTTCATGAGTGGCTTAAAATGGCACCAGGACACATAATATGCAGTTAGATTTTCAATCAGAGTCCTCTAGCTCAGGACGATAGCTAACAGTCCAAAATTTTGCGGTTCCAATCGAAAAATGCAAAAATTTTAAAAATTGCTAAAATGCTCCAATGGTTACCAACAGGCCAAAAAGTGACACATATATAACAATGGTGAGAGAGCTTGAGAGGGGTGGAGAAGAAGATGAATAGGGGGGGTTCCTATTCTTGGGCGTGGACTTAAAGGGGGGCCACACCACACACACACCACTCACACACTCACACACTTAGAAATTAATTAGGTTAAGTTAGGTTAGGTGAACTTTGACTTGGGTCAACCTAACCACACTAGAAAACAAAATATTTTGACCAAGTCAAGGTCAACATTGACCAAGTCAAGTCTCCCAATGACTTTTCGCTTGGTCAAAACCCGGATACGATTCGGAACTGTGAAATTCTGAAACGTTACCGGAATTCGATGAAATTTTTGTGAGTGGCTTGAAATGGCACCAGGACACATAATATGCAGTTAGATTTTCAATCGGAGTCCTCAAGCTCAGGATGATAGCTAAAAGTCTAAAATTTTAGCGGTTCCGATCGAAAAAAGAAAAAGTTGAAAAACTGCCAGAATGCTCCAATGGTGACCAGAAAGATAAAAGTGACACATATATAACATTCTTCCCCCCTTAGGAAATTTTGTCCTCAAAATAAATACAAGAACATCTAGGAAGGGAAAAGATGCGGATACGCGTCACGCATGGCGTCCTCGAGCTCCCAAGTGGCCTCGGCACCAGAACGGTGCTGCCATCGCACCTTGACCAACTGGACGGTCTTGGTGCGGAGCCTCTTCTCGCGGCGGTCCAGGATCTCGATCGGCTGCTCGACGAATGACAAGTCCGGCTCGAAGACGAGCGGCTCGAACGGGATGACGTGAGCAGGATCGTGGACGTAACGCCTCAGCTGCGAGACATGGAAGACGTCATGGGCCTGAGCCAACTGTGGGGGCAAGGCTATGCGATAGGCCACCTCCCCAACTCGCTCGAGGATGAGGAACGGCCCAATGAAACGCGGACTCAGCTTGCCCCGCACCGAAACGGAAGATGCCCTTCATCGGGGACACCTTCAGGAAGACATGGTCACCAACCTCGAAGACGAGCTCACGGCGACGATGATCGGCGTAGCTCTTCTGACGACTCTGAGCGACTCGGATACGCTCGCGAATCGTCTTGACCATCTCTGAGGTCTGGTGGATGATCTCTGGTCCCTCCAACTGGCGCTCTCCGACCTCGTCCCAACACAAGGGGGACCTGCAGCTGCGGCCATAGAGCGCCTCGTATGGAGCCATCCTGATACTCGAGTGGTAGCTGTTGTTGTAGGCAAACTCCACCAACGGAAGATGCCTCTCCCAACTGCCCCCAAAATCGAGAACGCAAGCTCGCAGCATGTCCTCCAGGTCTGAATCGTCCTCTCCGACTGGCCGTCCGTCTGCGGATGAAACGCTGTACTGAAGTGGAGGTTCGTACCAAGGGCGTGCTGGAGGCTACGCCAGAACCTCGAAGTAAATCGCGCGTCTCGATCAGAAATGATGCTGACGGGAGTGCCATGGAGACGAACAATCTCGGAGACAAACAACTGCGCCAGGGTGTCCAGAGAATCGGTGAGTCGGATGGGGAGGAAATGAGCGGACTTCGTCAGTCGGTCGACGATTACCCAGATGGCATCGCGACCCGAACGTGACCTCGGCAAACCCGAAACGAAGTCCATGGTGATCTGCTCCCACTTCCACTGAGGATCTCAATGGACTGCAGCTTCCCCGCAGGACGCTGATGCTCCGACTTCACCTGCTGGCATACCAAGCAACGGGCAACGAAACGGGCAATATCCGTCTTCATCCCGCGCCACCAGTAGCCACGACGAAGGCCCCTGTACATCTTCGTGCCACCAGGATGCACTGTGTACCTCGAACGATGGGCCTCGTCCAAGATCTTCTGCTTCAGCTCTGCGTCGTCAGGAATGCATACTCGGCCTCTGAACCGCAGGATCCCGTCCTCGCGAATCTGGTAGTCCGGACGCTCGCCCCGGGCGACGCCTTCAGAGAGGACTAGAAAGTGAGGATCCTGCCCCTGAGCCGTGCGGATCTCGTCGAGAAGAACGGGCTGCACCACTAGCCTGGCCAAAAAGCCACCCGCAGGAGTCTCTCGAACGCTGATCCAGCAAGCGGCCTCCTCCAGAAGCCTCCAACGACGTACAGCCATGTGGGCGGCCATGCCCAAGGGCTGCCTGCTGAGAGCATCCGCCACGACATTCGCCTTACCAGGATGGTAAGCGATGTCACAATCATAGTCCTTCAGGAACTCGACCCAACGTCTCTGACGCATGTTGAGCTCCGGCTGGGACTGCAAATAAATCAAGCTCTTATGATCAGTAAAGAGCTCGAACTCCTCGCCATAGAGGTAGTGCCTCTACATCTTCAGCGCAAAGATGATCGTTGCCAACTCAAGGTCGTGGGTGGGGTAATTCTGCTCATGGGGCTTCAACTGACGCGACGCGTAAGCCACAACCTTACCGTGCTGCATCAGGACGCAACCCACACCCAACCGCGATGCATCGGAGTAAACTGCGAACCCACCACTCCCAGACGGAAGGGTAAGAACTGGCGCTGAGGTGAGCCTTCGCTTCAACTCCAGGAAGCTCTCCTCGCAAGACGGGGACCACTCGAACCGGACATCCTTCCGAGTGAGGCGGGTAAGAGGTACAGCTATCTTCGAGAAACCCTCGACAAACCTCCTGTAATAACCCGCCAAGCCCAGGAAGCTCCGAATCTCTGTGGGGTTCGACGGTCGACGCCAATTCGACACGGCGAGCGTCTTGTCCGGGTCCACAGATATGCCCTCGCCGGAAATCACATGGCCCAAAAAGGCCATACGCTCCAACCAAAACTCGCACTTGCTGAACTTGGCGAACAACTGATGTCGGGCCAAAGTCTCCAAGACAGTGCGAAGATGGTGAGCGTGCTCCTCTAGACTCCTCGAGTACACCAATATATCATCGATGAATACTACCACGAAGGAGTCGAGGAAGGGCCGAAACACCCGGTTCATCAGATCCATGAAGGCCGCCGGCGCATTCGTCAACCCAAACGGCAGTACTCTGAACTCGTAGTGCCCATAACGGGTGCGAAAGGCCGTCTTCGGAATGTCTGACTCCCGGATCTTCAGCTGATAGTAGCCCGAGCGGAGATCGATCTTAGAAAAGACTCGCGCTCCCTGGAGCTGGTCAAACAGATCGTCAATCCGCGGCAAGGGGTACTTGTTCTTCACGGTCCGCTTGTTCAGCTGCCTGTAATCAATACAAAGCCGCAGCGAACCGTCCTTCTGCATGAACAGAACAGGGGCTCCCCACGGAGAAACACTCGGACGTGCGAAGCCCTTCTCCAGCAACTCCTCCAACTGCTCCTTGAGCACCTTCAGCTCTGCAGGGGCCATCCGGTACGGAGCTCTCAAAATCGGCTTGGTCCCCGGAATCAGATTAATCTCAAACTCGATCGCGCGATCCGGCGGTAATCCCGGAAGATCATCGGGGAAAACCTCAGGATACTCTGCCACGACCGGAGTCTGACTGATATCTGCCCGCAGCGGTGCGTCCTCCTGAGCAATGTACGCCAGAAAGCCCTCGCATCCTCCCTGAAGGAGTCTCCACGCCTGAATGGGCGACACGAACCCCAAAGGGGCTATGTCACGATCGCCCACGAACTGGAAGGACCTCCGACCCGGAAGGTGGAAAGACACCGACTTGGCAAAACAGTCGATGCTGGCGTGACTAGCTGAAAGCCAATCCATTCCCAGGATGGCATCGAAGTCCGTCATAGCGAGCTCCACCAACTCCACTGGAAACTCATGCTCCGCAACCACCACGGTACACCCTCGGTACACAGAACGGAGGAGAATACGGTCTCCGACGGGCAATGATATCTCCAGGATAACATCAAGAGGGGCGGACGCCACGCCCATCCGTCTCGCGAAAGCGGGAGACACGAACGAGTGCGTGGCTCCGGAATCAAATAACACATATGCAGGGAGCTGGGAGATCTGAACAATACCTCGGACCACGCTACCCGAAGCCTGCGCCTCCTCGGCCGAAAGTGCTGCAACTCGGCCCTGAACAAACTGTGGCTGAGGAGCAGGGGCATGCCTCGCCGGCTGCCCTGGCTGCCTCCTCTGGTCAACACGGCCACCCTGTGGCTGCTGCTGCTGACGCTGAGGCTGCTGCTACTGCTGGCGCTGAGGCTGCTGCTGCTGCTGCTGCTGGTACGACTGTTGCTGTAGCTGCTGCTGCTGCTACGGAGGCAGCACGCAGGGTCGGCCAGCATCAGGGCAATTATATAAAATATGCTCGATGCGCTGACAATGGTAACAACGTCGCGTCTCCGGTCGCCTGGACTGGACTGGTACTGCCGCAATGGGTGCTGGACCTCGCACTGGCACCACATCAACTGGAATAGCGGCAGCCGCTGACTGATCAAAGCGGGGCCGCTTCTTCTTGCGTTGTCCCTGGTCCTGGCTCCTGGGAGGTCTCTGGTCTACAGAAGGGGTTGGAACCCCCATGGAGGCCCCGAGGTCTCGCTCGACTGTCTTCGCCCGAGACACCAAGTCCGAGTACCTCGTGAAAGCCTGCGAAGAGACATGCACCCGAATGGTGCTGATGAGACCCATCTCAAATCGACGACACCGCGTCTCCTCATCCATCACCAAGGCTGGGGCGAACCTGGAAAGCCTCGTGAAGCGCGTGGAGTAGTCCGCGACTGACATGGAGCCCTGCGTCAGCTGCTCAAACTCCCGCATCACGATCTGGCGCATCGAAAACGGGAAGTACTCCTCCAGGAAATACCTCCGGAACCCCGCCCATAAAAGTCGCTCCACTCCCTCTGGAATGTCCACCGATCGGGTAGCCCACTAGTCAGCGGTGCTACCTCTCAGCATGAAGGTGGCCAGGGAGACTCGCTGGCGATCGGTGCAGTGCATGGTCGAGAAGATCTTGTCCACCTCCATCAACCATCGCTCAGGGGCAAGGGGGTCCGCCGTCTGTCCATGGAACTCGGGAGGGTGGAGCTTCAGAAAGGCTGTGAGGCCACTCTGGTGCACTCGCGCTGCAGCCTCTAGCTCCACCTCCCTCACCAGGGGATCCTGAACTCTCACCGCTGGAATCACCACGGGAGCAGGAGGTACATCGGGTACCACTGGCGGATCTGCCATCAAGGGGACCTGTGGAACCGCATCACGGGCCGCCCTCAGTTCCTGAATCTCTCTAGCCTGCTCAGCTAATGCCCTCGTCTGGGCCTCTAATGCTCTCGTCTGAGTCTCCACCAGATCTGCTATCCGAGCGTAAGCACGCTCCCATGCAGGAGGCTCCTGCGCCAATCCTGGCCCCATAGCCGAGGACTCTCCAATAGCATCCTCACCTCTGGTAGGTCCGAGAACCTCCAAAGGTCGAGAGGGACCACGTCCACGCATTCTTCTGCGAGGAGGCATATCAGCAACCTAAGAAAACCAGACACTAGGATCAGAATACTCATATAGAAATCCTAGGACTCATCTCTACGAAAAGAAGACCATTGGCTCTGACAGGACCAGGCTCTGATACCAACTTTTGTCACTCCCCAGGGCGGCCGTCCCCGGGACGCGGCAAGGGTATATATGATATCAGAAGTCTATACAGGAGGTCAATAACATACCCTAAATAACATCAAAAATAACAACACAGACAACAATGAGGCCGACATGATATATACACAAATAGCGGAAGCTAAAAGACTGAATCTGTAATTCAAAGACATATTACAGACTCGATACATAATCAACTGTCCTGTGAGAGCCAATATATACAACGACATCCAAATATAATACAAACATGTGCCCAAGCACGGAATACAATACATACAATCAAAGGGGGATGCTGAATGGCCTCTCGCAAGCAGAAAGGTGACGCTGCTCCGCTACTGCTGACGTGCCTCGGGGAGCTCCTCCTGCGGATCCGACTTAGATATCACTCGAGAAAAATATATGCGAGGGGTGAGCCATACGCTCAGTGAATAGCACAACCCATGCATCACAATTCATATTAACCTCAAATCATTCATAGCCTCTAAGTGGCAACAACTACACAAACCAGTGGGTCGCTCATCGCCAACCCACTACACCCTCACCCTCAAACTGGTGACATGGTCTTTTGGGACTGACTAGGCTGTTAATCACCCTTGGTCCACCGATAGCCTCTCCTCCACACCGTAGCTCGCCTGGTCTACTCCCACAATTCAGCACGGTCCGAAACAAAATCAGGAGGTGCCTACTGCTGGGAGCCCTCTGTCAGGACGGCCTGTCTAACGCTGAGGAGTCCCTACACGGATCCAACGAAGGGAAGAGAAACAGCCTACCCACATGGATACGATCCACTTGGATCCGCCGACACCGATCTCAACTCTACAAATGTCATGAATTCTTCAGAATTCCTCCAGGGCGCATAACTAAGATGCGGGGAAGCATATATTATAACCACAAGGTTATAATATTCTCTAAGGCATGCTAATTACAAAACTCATATTTGATTTAAATAAATTAAACTAAATGGGACGCATGCGTAGGTCGACGCTTCCCTAGCATGAAAACATGGTATCAGGATGCTTGGGCCTTTACACATATCATAAGGGTGCATATCCCTAACATGCAAGGCCTAGGGTGGCATGGATACTACATAATAATCATGCATGCATAGTTTACAATTAATACTATCTAATATGCGATTATGGTTCCCCAGGGGAGGGCAATGCACACCTACGTGCATCGAACGCCTCCCAACTGGGTTGGATTGTCCCACTCACCAATACCCGGGTCGTCGTGTGACCGCTCGTCAAGATCTGCAAGACATGGGAAACCAAAATGGTGAGTAAAATACACAAATACACAAGAAATACGCTAGAAATACCCTACACTCGGATAAGCATGCATACGGGCCCGTACGCACGCGAGTCCGAGTGCCCCGACACACTCCCGCACCGCCGGGCAGCCATGCGCACGGCCACCCGCACGCACACGCACGGGTGCGCACGCATCCGCGCACTCCCGTGCCCCGGGCGCACTGCCGTGCCCCAGCCCGAGCACCCAGGCGCGCTGCCGCGCCCCAGCCCGCGTGCCTAGACGCACTGCCAAGCCCCTGCCCGCATGCCCGGACACGCTGCCAATCCCCCCGGGTGCACCGCGCGCTCACTGCGCCCCAGCGCAGCAACCCCGCGTGCACCCCGCACGCCCTGCGCCCCAGCGCAGCGCCCCGCGTGCACCCCGCGCGCACCACCCGCTCGCCTCACCGCGCGCGCACAGCAGGCATTGCGCCTCTGCACAGTGCTCCGCGCGCTCGCCCCCGCACGGCGCCCTACACGCAGCACCCGCACTCGGCCCTGCGCGCACGGCACGTACTGCGCCTCTGCGCAGCGCCCCGCGCGCACGCTCCAGCAAGGCGCCCAACGCGCAGCACCCGCACACTCCTGCTCCACCCGCGCGCACGCACGCGCGCGTACCCCGCCAGCCTGCTCTACCAGCCCTGCCTGCCAGCCCGCCTGCCTGCGCTGCCAGCCTACCCGAGCCAACCCTACACCTCCCCGACGGCCACCAATGGCCACCAACGGCCACCAACAGCCATACATACCCAAAAACACCCTCCTAACATGCATCTAAACAAGAAAAGGAAGGAAAGAAACCTCACCCAAGGAAGGAAAGGAAGGAAGGGAAGATCGGTTGCTCTTCGCGCGCCGAAACACCACCTCCAAGACCACCACCACCGAGATCTCCCTCAGCCCTAAAAATGGCTGAAATCAGAGGAGAAAAGAGGGCATGAGAAGGGGTCACACATGTGGGAACTCGAATCCGAGACCACCGGAAGATAGATCGGGACAAAACCTAACCTTTCTCTTCTTAGGGTTTTTGATTTCAAGGCTTCCTACTAGATCATATGGGGGTTTTAAGGGGAGGGAAGAGAGAGGGATTGAGTGGAGAAGATGATGAATAGGGATCATGTTGTCGTGGGATTTCTTTATACCCACACCCACTCCACACATACTCACACCCCTAATTAGTGAAAAAAAGATTAGGCTAAGCTAGGATTAGGGGGGGTTTAAGTGAGGTTTAAGGGCACTTTGACTTGGGTCAACCCATCCACACTAGAAAACAAAGGGGGTTGACCAAGTCATGGGCCCACATTTGACCAAGTCAAGTCTCCCAATGACTTCTCGCTCGGTCAAAACCAGGATACGCTTCAGAATTGCGAAATTCTGAAACGTTACCGGAATTCGATGAAATTTTCGTGAGTGGCTTGGAATGGCACCAGGACACATAATATGTAGTTAGATTTTCAATCGGAGCCCTCAAACTCAGGGTGATAGCTAAAAGTCTAAATTTTAGCGGTTCCGATCGAAAAACGAAAAAAAACCGAAAAACTGCTAGAATGTCCCAATGGTGACCAGAAGGCTAAAAGTGACACATATATAACAGATTTATTTCAGAATTATTAGATGTGTATTTGGTGTTGTGTAGATTAAAGTTTAGTGCTGGTTGTAGTAGATGTACCGGTTTTACTTGATTGTGTGTCAAAGAGCTATTATGCATGATGTGTGAACCATCAAGAGTTAGTGTCTTCATGAAGTTGGCTTGTATGTGTGTCAGGAGACTTCATATTTTAATTGAGAATCATTGATTGTGTTTTGCAGCTTTCATTGACAGAACTCGCGACGATTCGGGGTAACGATGAGTGGTTCGATCCACCCACTTAGGAAGCGCGTAATACACGTAGCCGTGCTCCGTGTATTCTAAGAGCGCCGTAGTTATGTAGTATTCATATAATGGACGTATTATTAGGATTATAACTTACCATGTTAGATAACGCATACTAAATATATTTATAATTTGTATTTTGCATAGACAATTTATATCGCACCCATTACTTGTTTGTCCACTATAATATATGCATAAATAAACATATTTTTATACATCTAATGCTAGCATGATATTTTATCTTATGTATTTAATATTATTAAATATGGTATGCCATAGGAGATTCGTATATTGAATTTGCTCCATGATTAGTTAAATATGTGGTATGCTATTTATAATTAAGTTTGTATAGTTCCATACTTAGCTTTGATATATTATGGAATGTTAAAACTAAATATTTGGATACTAAACTTTGCTTATCAATTATAGGTGTGTGTAGGACCCGCCTTTAGGGTCATGCTAGGACATTATTCAGTTGTGAATATAGTTAATCTTCCCGCATTTGAGGGATGCAACTTTATGGGAATTTACGAGAATTCGATAACGTATCGGTAATGGCTAACTGATGGTGGAGGATTTATAAGGGTTATATTGTGATTGTAGAGTATTTCTTTTACACATCATCGTGTGTTGAAGCTGTCAAGCGTCGAAGCTTTCCTGTGTGGCACCGCCATGATGTTGGAAGGCCGCCAGGACGAGGGCTACCTGGAAGAGGGCTACCGGATGATGTAGAGCGTTAGCGTATTGATTTCTTCCAAAAGTCTCTTGACATCCCTATGGGTAAGAGTGAAGGCATAGTGAGGGCACGTCATTGCGTGATATTCTATTATTATAGGTTATTCCATGTCTTGGTTGAAACTATTATTGTACTATTGATGTGATATAGATACAATGTGTGGCTTCTTACCATTCACTGAGCTTATAGCTCACCTCTCGTGTATTGTTCCTTCACCAGGGGCTGAGTTGATATTGAAGGAGGAGCTCTGTGAGGTGGGATTCCAATAGTTGTTGCGGCGTTCGGTCTTTTTGTTCTGCGAGCGTGAGGCCATCAGCATTCCTCTTACCTGTATGTTATGGTATTTGTGCTTGACGCACATGTCGTTATTTTTAGTTGATTTTAACTAGACTTGGCTCTCACGGGACAGTAATTGTGTTAATTGGATCTGTAATATTACTTTGGATGACAGATTTATGTAATTTTACGCTTCCTCACTTTCTGATAGGCTATCTATTATTTTATTTTTTTTGAAAAAGGAGTGAGGTGGATATTTTCCCCCTTCAGTTAAATTTGTAAATTTCTTAGAAAAAAAGAACTCAAGCAATATGAATAATTCTTGTAGCTATGCTTCAATTATCTCAATGGCTGTATAGGAAATAACACAAATGACGCACAATGATTGTGCTTGACTCAATGGATAACGTTTTTGACCTTGCTTGACTGTGCCCCTAGAGTGCTGAGCGCGCGACCTCTTTATAGGCTACCTACGTACCCCTTGGGGATCAAGTCACACATAGTTCCTTTATTACCCTTGTAACCGCCTTGCCACTAAGTGTTTAGTGGGTTTTTTTCCAGGGAAACCCCCCCAGCATTTACGCTCCACGTCGGTCCTTGATTACTCACGTTCTGTTGGTAATGGGCCTTAAATGCTATCTTGGCAGTTACAGGCGTTAGTGGTATTCTTACCGTTTCTTCATCTTGCTCGGGGTTTCTTGATGTGCTCGCCCGTACGTTTCACATCATGCCTTCGAGGAGTAAGGTCGATCGACCAGACCTCATGTCTGGTCGTGCCTTAGACTACTCGCCTTCGAGGAGTAAGGTCGACCGACCAGACTTCATGTCTGGTTGTGCCTTAGACTACTCACTCTCGAGGAATAAGGTCGACTGACCAGACCTCATGTCTGGTCGTGCCTTAGACTACTCGCCTTTGAGGAGTAAGGTCGACGGACCAGATCTCATGTCTGGTCGTGCCTTAGACTACTCGCTCTCCAGGTGCCCGACCGCCCAACTAGACACTAGATCTAGTCGTGTCAGTACATTTGGGAGAGTCATCATGACCAATGATTGGAACTCGGATTTGCTGGTCCCACGGTAGGCCCATGTCCGTCCTGGTGTGACACATTACCCCTGATATGACACATGTCGTGGTGAGGATTTTTACCTCTACAAGGAGCTATCTATTATTATTGCTTTGTTAAACCAGATATGTCATATATTGGATCATCGATGTACCCATTGGAGTCATTATTGACCTCTTGTATTGATCACCTGATATTTATATATTGCTACGATCTGTGGACGGCCGCTCCGGGGCGTAACTGTTATGCCTCTGTCATTTAGAGCCATTTCGGTTAAGCCTTGGTCACTTCTGGGTCATTGAGGGGTTTTTTAATTTTTTGATCGGAGCCGCTAAAATTTTGACTTTTAGCCATCTGCGGGAGTTAGAGTACTCTGATTGGAAATCTGACTGCATACTATGGGTCCTCGTACCGTTTTGAACTACCCATAAAAATTTCATCGAATTCCGGTAACGTTTTAAAAAAATATGCAGTTCCGAATCGCATCCGGGTTTGGCCGTTACTGGATTGTCAAATGGAGACTTTGACCAGTCAAATGGAGACTTTGACCAATCAAAGTTGACTTTGTCAAGTCAATGGGTTTGGTTTGTTTCCTTGGTTTGGTTGACAAGGTCAAACCCACCCCCCAACCACCCACTTTTTGGGCATTAAACACCCTTTGAGAGTGAGAACTCTCTCTCTCCCTCTCCCTCCAACGTCCCTCTCTTTTCTCTCCCTTTTAGGCTTTCTTTAGTGAGTTTTAAAGAGAAAAACAAAATCAGCAAGTGAAGGAGAAGAAGAAGCACAAAAGGGGGTGCAAAGAAGATGATTAAGGTGTGTGTGTGTGTGTGCATTCATGTTGTTGTTGTTGTTGATTCTCCTCTCTTTAGCTCCCTCTCATACCCCGTCTTTTTTTTGCACCCCTATTTTCAGCCATGAAGGGCTTGAGGAGATGCTGATGAGGTAGTGTGGTGGTGGTGGTTGAGGTGGTCGTGGGTGTGTCGAGAACCCCGATCTCCCCATTTCCCTCCCCCTGTTTCGGTAAGACAGCTATCTGTCTTTTAAATATCTCAGTGAATCTAGTATTTAGAGGCATATTTGTATGATTATGTCTTCATGTGATATGATCATCTATGTGTGTAGTTGTTATATATGAAATTCGGGGTCATTATGATATCTGTGGTGTAAGTTAGAACCAATTTTGCATGACCTGTCCAGATTCGCGTAGGAATTGACCTGCTTCGGGAAATGATTTGTTTCGGGCTTGTAGAGGCAAAATTAGGTTTAATGTCTTGATCCCAGCATATCATAGAATGTGCATGATTTATTTCATAATTTGTGGAAGTGTATTGGGTGCTGTGAAGACCAATTAGTAGGGCTGGTTACAGCAGGTTTAGCAGTTTTGCTTGGTTGAGTGTCAAAGAGTTGGTTGCATGTGTCTTGGGTGATAATATGGAAGTATTAGGGGTTAGGGTTTTCACGAAGTAAGCTTATATGTGTTATAGGAGGTTCCATAATTTAATTATGGATCATTGGTTGTGTTTTGCAGATCTCGTAGACTGGACGCGCGGCGATCCGGGTGTCAGTGAGTGGTTTGATCCAATCCCCCCCCCCTCTCGGGATGCGCTTGACGCGCATAGACGCGCCTCGCGCATCGATGGGGCCCCCTAGCTATACTACTTGTGTAGATAAGTAGTATGGCCATGCTTCAGCTATAATATGTAGATATCTTGCATGCTAGACTTATATACATGTATTGTATTCATGTATGAATGATTGTGTTGCATGAGCCCCTCTAGTATGGGCATGTATTTTTGGTAATGTGTATGGATGTATAGAATATGGCATGCCTTAGGTAGTATTGTAATAATACTCTCACCATATTAATTGGAATATCCAGCATGAATAAGTTTGGGTTAATAACGGGCACCTGCCTAATATTCCCTTGCGATAAGACTCGAGGGCGTGGTGTTATACTTGTGTCACTTTTAGCCTGCTGGTAACCGTTGGAGCGTTCTAGCAGTTTTTAAAAATTTTTAGGGTTTTCGATCGGAACCGCTAAATTTTGGACTGTTAGCTATCGTCCTGAGCTAGAGGACTCCGATTGGAAATCTAACTGCATATTTGGTGTCCTGGTGCCATTTTAGACCTCTCACGAAAATTTCATTGAATTCCGGTAACGTTTCCGAAATTTCGCAGTTCCGGGGCGTATCTGGGTTTTTAAGTCGCGCGCTATATAAGTGGGATTTAAAAAGTGCTTGGCACTATTCATGTTCTTCCTCCCCAAGCCCTCTCTCTCCCCTTATCCGTTTTTCTCACTTTTGAGCCCCCTAGACCCCTCAAAGCTTAAAACCCAAAACCTAGGAAGTGTAGATCGGGTCCCGATCTACACCCCGGTGGTTTCAAATCCCCATTCCGGCGAGTTTTGCCCGTCCGTCCGCCCTCTCTTCTCCTCTGTTTTGAGCCATCTCGGTGGTGGAGGTAGATCGGGGCATTGGAACCCTTTGGGAGAGGTTTCGGCGCGCGGAGAGCGTCCGGACTTCCCTTCCTCCCTTGGTAAGCCCTATTTCCCCCTCTTTTACTTGCTTAGATGTATGTTAGGAGGGTGGAAATGAGGTTGGGTGGTGGTCGGAGGCGGTGGGTGGCCGTCGGAGGGCTGGGGTGGTGGTCGGAGGCCGGGGGTGGCCGGTGGTGGTGAGTGGGTGCTCGGGTAGGGGAGCTAGGCTGCTTGGGTAGGTGGGGTGGCTGTCCCGGGAGCGCTGGCAGCAGGCGCAGCAGCGTGGGGCACCAGGTGGTCGGGCGTGCGCGCAGGCGTGCGCGCGGCGTGCCCTCGGGTGGTGCTGCAGGCGCTGGGCGTGCTGGTCGAGCGGCTGGAGCTGGGCGGCGGTGCTGGGGATGATGGCCGTGAGGGCGGGGCGCGTGCGGGTGCTGCGCATGGGGCGCAGGGCACTCGGGCGTGCGGCAGGCAGCAGGCGCACCAGTTTGCCGGGCGCGCAAGGGCGTGCCCGCGGGCGCGCGCGCGGGCCTGCGCTCGGGGGGTGCAGAAGGAAGCGTGTGGTGCAGGCTGGCTGCGGGTAGTGGCTGTGCGCGCTGGCAGGCTGGGCGCGCAGGCGAGCAGGGCAGGGGCGCTCGGGTATCAGGCGGGCAGTGCCCCGGGCGTGCAGGCGAGCGGTGCTCGGGCCACTCGGCGACGCACGCAGGCAGGCAACGCGGGCAGGCTGGCAGGCGCGCTGGGCGCGTGCTGCCAGGCGCGCTGGGCGCGTGTTGCGCGTGCGTGCGCGTGGACGCTGGGTGAGGGTCCCGGGTGCTGGGCGCTGAGCGCTGGGCGATGGGTCGCGGGTACCGGGTGCTGGCCGAGGGTGCTGGGCGCTGGGCACCGCTGCGGGGCGTCGTGCAGGGTGCGCGCGGGGTGCGCGCGGGGCGCGGCAAGGCGGCTGGTGGTGCGCGCGGGGTGCGCGCGGGGCGGAGTTGGCGGTCCGCGCGGTGTGCGGGCGGGGGCGGAGCTGGCGGTGCGTGCGTGGTGCGTTCGGGTAGAGGCAGGTGGTGTGCGCGGGGTGTGCGCGGGGCGCGCGCGGGTGCTGCGCGTGGAGCGCAGGGCACTCGGGGGTGCGGCAGGGAGTGCTGGGCGCTTTGCTGGGGCGCAGTGCAGGCGGGGGGTGTGTGCGGGGGCGCGGTGCGTGCGGGTGCACCCAGGGCCGGACGCGCGGTGCGCACGGGCGTGCGCGTGCGTGCGCCCGGGCATGCAGTGTGTCTGGGGCTTGCGGGCAGATGCTTGGCAGGCTGTCCGGGCGCGCGGGCCAGGGCTCGGCGGTGCGCCCGAGGCGGGTGGCCGTGCGTGCGGTTGCCCGGTGGGCTCGGGAGTGAGTCGGGATGCTCGGATACGCGTGCGTACGGGTCGTATGTACGTTTGTCCGAGTGTAATGTATTTTAGATGTATTTTTGGAGTATTTAAGTATTTGTTCTCACCATATTGAATGTCTGTCTTGCAGATCTGGGTGGACGGTCGCGCGACGACCCAGATACTGGTGAGTGGGACAATCCAACCCAGTAGAGAGGTGTTATACGCACTTGGGCGTATACCGACCTCTCCTGGGGCACCATGGATAGATATTGGCATGTGTAATATGTATATCATGCGAGCATGATTTAATTGTAGAATGCATGTTACCCTAGACCTTGCATGTTAGGGACTTGCACCCTTAGGATATGTATATGAGCCATGCAGCATGTTCCCTGGTTCTATGTTAGGAAGCCCGACCGATGCATGTGCCCTACTAGTTTATTTATTAAATTAAATGCTAGTATTTGTTAAATTGCATGTTATAGTGAATATTATAGGGGAGGGGCCTTGCGAGGACAGCGGTGAGACCCGGGTTAGGGTACACCGTGTTCCTTGTTTGGTTGTCGGGGTGTCCTATAACGGGAACTCACGCTGCCCTCCCAAGTTTCTTTCCCCCAATGATATTCCACCCTTGTTATAACCTTATGCATGTTCCCCGCATCGTAGTTATGCGCCCTGGTGGGTTCTGAGGAATTCAGAGCATTAGTGTTGTTATGATGTGTTGTCTGCGGATCCGAGTGGATCATATGCGATGGATAGGCTGTTCTGTCCCCCTCGTTGGATCCGGTAGAGGCTGCCCCAGCGTTAGAAAGGCCGTCCTTCGGAGGACCCACATCAGTAGGCGCCTCCTGATTTGGTTTCGGCTGGGCTGAAGTTGTGGGGGGAGACCAAGCGGCCTACGGAGTGGAGGAGAGACTATCGGTGGACTAAGGGTGACCAACAGCCTAGTCAGTCCCAAGAGCCTATGTCACCCGTTGTAGGGTGAGGGTGAGGGTGTAGTGGGTTGGCGATGAGTGAGCCGCTGGATTTGTCAATGGATGATTGTCAGTCCCAATATCCTATGTCACTCCTGTTGAGGGGTGAGGGTGAGGGTGTAGCGGGTTGGCGGAAGCGACCCGCTGGTTTTGTGTTGATTAGTCCCAATATCCTTGGTCACCCATTGAGGGTGAGGGTGAGGGTGTAGTGGGTGGGCGGTAGCGACCCACTAGTTTGAGGAATTGTTGATTATTGGTGGCTATGGTAAATGTGGATGTTAAGGTTTATCTGGTTGTGGTCAATATTGTCTGTGATGTATGGGTTGTGCCGTTCACTGAGCGTGTGGCTCACCCCTCGCACAATATTTTCTTCAGTGTCATCTGAGTCGGATCTGGAGGAGGAGCTCCCCGAGGGACTTCATCAGTAGCGGAGTAGCGCCACGTCCCGCGAGTTTCAGAGGCTATCAGCATCCCTTGTGCCAGTATGTATTATTTTCCGTGCTTGGGCACGCGTTTGGTTGTATTTGGATGTCTTTGTATGTATATTGGCTCTCACAGGACATGTGATTATGTATGGAGTCTGTAGTGTATTTTGATTACAGATTCAGTCTTTAGTTATCCGCATTTGGTGTATATATCATGTCAGCCCTGCTTTTGTTGTCTGTGTGTCATTCTGGTTGCTTGTGTATGATATATTATTGACCTCCTGTGTAGATTCTGATATTTTATATACACTTGCCGCGTCCCGGGGACGCCCGGGGCGTGACATGTAGTTGTTGCGCCCATGCTAATGGGGCAAAGCTATGACCAGCTTCATGAGATGATGATCTCTCCCGCCCTCTCCCTCTGAACGAACTGAGTAAGTAGATGCGATTTCCTACTTGACTCAGGTTCGTTTGGAATATTGGCATGCACCTGTTAGTGCGCGAGATCACGCTTGACCCTTTCTTTTAAGTTGGTGATATCCAACGCATGTTTAAGTTAGGCCTTGTGTGCTTATGTGATTAATGACCATGTATGCATGTTGTATGATTTATTATAATGTAAATCCATGTTAGGAAGTGTCCCTATAATTATTAGATGATTGTGCATATGGTTCATGCACATAGCTAGATATAAAAATTCTCCTGGATATATTTATATGCGCATGTTAAAAAACTGATAGGCCTATCTGGGATAGGCGTGGGTATGACCCGCTATCGGGTTGTACCTTATTAGTTAGAGCGCTAGCGATGTAATCGCCCCGTGCATCCGAGCGATGCACTCGTGTGGAATTCAGGAGAATTCATTATCTTATCGGATTGTTAAGCCGGTAGTTGGGGCGTGACACCCCCCCTGTGTTCGAGCGACGCAACGGTGTGGGAGTACAGTAGTATTCGATATCTCGATAAGTGATTATCGAGAGTAGTTGTTTCTCCATTGGGTTTGCTTTGCGAACATGGAATGTTTACTCCCAATGTCGTCCGTGTTGAAGAGGGCCAGGTTGTAGCTGTCCTGATAGAGGGCTCCCATCCGTAGGTACCACCGATGCGTTCGGGAGCGTACTGATCATGGGAGTGTACCAGGTAGAGGCTACCGGGAGAGGGTTAACGAATGATATTGCGAGCGTGGAATCGTTCTCCCCTTCATTGGATCCGATGTAGGAACTTCCGGCGTTGGAAAAGCTGTCCTGACAGAGGGCTCCCATCCGTAGGTACCACCGAGGCGTTCAGAAGCGTACTGATCGTGGGAGTATACCAGGTAGTGACTACCCGGGGAAAGGGCTACCGGTGGACCAAGGGTGTAGAGCAGTCTAAGTCTCTTCCAAAAGTCCTATGTCACCTCTAAGGGGTGAGGGTGAGGATGAGGTGAAGACACGTCGCCGCGTGACCCATTCGTTGTTCGTCCGTTCCCATAGTTGTTGGGTCCGGTTGCGTATCGATGTTCAAAGACATCGTTGGGCAGTTATCTCGATGTAGATAATCCAGTAGTGTTGTGTAGACCAGTAATTCCGGGTCTCGTCGACCAACAGTATGGTCTCTCCCCAAGAGACCCAAGAGTCTCCCTCCGGGAGTGAGGGTGAGGGTGAGGTTGGTGATTCAGTAGTGTTGTGTGGACCAGTAATTCCGCGTCTCTTCAACCAACGGTATGGTCTCTCCCCAAAAGTCCCAAGAGTCTTCCTCCGGGAGTGAGGGTGAGGGTGAGGTTGGTCGCGCTGCCGCGTGACCCTGTTATCCATTGGGTTTCTACCCATGTTTTTCCTTGAAAGGAAATTGTGTTAGCATTGAACTGTTGTAATGGTGATTGGTTTCCAGCCACTCACTGAGCTTGTAGCTCACCCCTCGCATACTGTTTCTTTTCAGGGGCAGTGTTGGGCGTGGAGCTGGAGCTTCCCTGTGGTGTGGTCTTATGGGCGTGGAGCGTTCTTCCGGCGGGTGGCGAGTGCGAGGCTGTCAGCAGTCCTAGAGTCATTTTATGTATTGTAAATCGTGCATGTGGCACAGGTTGTATTTTATTTGGACTAGGCTTGGCTCTCACAGGACAGTGATTGTGTATTCGAGTATGTAATAATGTTTTTGGTTTACAGACATTGTTTATATATTATGCTTCCGCTTTTCAGTCAGTTATCATTATCCTTGCTTTGTCGCCTTGTGTGTTGTTGTTGGAGTCTTTATTAACCTCAGGTATTGATAGCTGATATTTCATTATTGCCACGTCTCGGGGACGGCCGCCCTGGGGCGTGACAGTAACATAGCTATCAGAGTTTATCCACGCCAAACAAACAGTGAATAAGGGTCATTCTGCTGTTATTCTCCCCTATTCACTGTTTATGTCAGTTGGCAAATGCGGGGTAAAAGAATAATGTAACAACACTTTTATTACAAATATAAAAAAATTTCTTAGGTGTCGTTTGGATGGGGAATAAATAGGGGAATAAGGGGGATAAATGGGAATAGGGGTTGAAAAACTATTTGGGTGGGTGAAATAAAGGGGTATAGCTATGCAGAATTAGGTCAGAATAAGCTGGTATTTGTATTTCAAGTCCTCTAATGGAATAATGTTATTCCTTTACTAGTATAAGGAGAACCATCTATCAAATCACATGTCATCACATCAAATCATCTGTCATCACATCAAATCATCTATCATCACCTCTTATGCATTAATGAGATCCATACGTCAAATCAATTTTTTACACTTTATTCCACATTTTATTTTTCATCAACCAAAACACTCAAATATTTATTATTACGTTTTCTAACGAGAATGATTGAAAACACAACCAAATAGAAAATAACTTATTTTATTGATAAAGTCAACAATTTCAAACTTGTTTAGAAAAAATTTATATGCCCTAGTTTTTCTATTTAAAATAGGTTTAGAAAAAATAGCATCTTATAAATCTAAAAACTATCCATATTGTTTTCACTTGACAATAAATGTTACTATAAAAAAGATTCGCTCGGCGGACCTACGGCCTAGTGGCTGAGTGGACGAAGCCGTCGGGCGTGTTTGAATTGATGCTTGGAATCAGGAGATCCGAGACCACCACAAGAAGGGCACTGGTTTATCTTCCCCGAGTATCTAAAACGTATAAAATGGAAAGTTGTTTTTATAGTAAATAATATAAATTGGAAGAAAAAGAAGAAAGAATCCCCTGTTTGGAGGAAGATGGGGCATACTCGGGAGTCTTTTAGGAGCAAAGCTACGGGCTTTGTCTCTGATCTGACCACTGTCATCCTCAACCCAATCTCAGATGAACCGTCAAGACCCACTGTGAGTTTTTTTTAAGAATTTATTGCTGCTTTCAGTGGTTTCTTATGAAGGGATTAGTTGAACCCTGTTGTGGATTGAAGTATTGGATTGTTCTGTAGAAGATTGTTATAATGGGTTCTTATTGGGAGATGGGGTTTTGTTGGTTATGTGGTTTTGAGGGTCTTTGTTTAAGGATTTTGGGGTTTCTGCTCATGGGTTTCTTGATTGATCTTTTAATTGAATTATCAAGAATGTAGCTTATGGTATGAGATTGGAATTTATGCACTTTGTGGAATTATACTTATTTGGTGTTGGAAGTGAGAATTTGCTTCTGAGTATGAGGGATTAACTAAACATTGGTGGGCTCGTATGTTATATTCTTGTTGTTTTTTTGGTTCTGGATTCTAAATCAGAGAAATTGTTTCTACACACATGTATGTTGCATTTTCTTGAGCAGACATTACATATCCACTTGATGAATTTGAAGGTCTCTTTATAGGGAAATGATGGATGATTATATGTTCTTAGTATCATTACTTTGGACATATGTTGGGTTTCTATGTTATATTCACGCTGTTTCTTTTTACTGGATACTAAGTGAGAGAAATTGTCACTACACACTTGTTTGTTCCATTTTCTTTAACATATATATAACATACCCACTTGATGAATGTGAAGTGACTCTTCATAGGGAAATGAAAAATGTTGATGATTATTGGTTCGTGGATGTTCCTGATTTTGAACTGAAGCTTTACATCTTTTTGGTTACCCTTGAATCTTTTCGTTTGCTTGCCTTGAATGTAAATTACTGTTCCTTTTTGGAGATAAGCCTGGTACCAACATTCATCTTTTTCTTTATCAGTTAAAGTGTCTTTTGCGAGCTTTATAGAGTTTAATAATTGATTTATTGTAATATTATTGGTCTAATGTACAATTCGTGGAGGAGATTGCCAGAAAATAGTTGGGATCAATCTTCTGATTTAGTGCTTTCTTTGTTTGGCCAGAAAGATGAGCCAGGTATGAAAATTCAAGAGCCAATTGAAGAAGATATGGACCCTGGAGTTCCAGACGGACCTGATACATCTTCTTTCACTGCATTCGTGAAGTCCTTTTTAGCATCTTCTGAATCTTCCAGCCAAACCAATGAAGAACACAGTGAATCTCCTCAGACATCTGAGACGGATTTAGCTTCAGAAAATAAACACACTGTTGGAAGGAGAAGTCTAATTTCAAGGGGGAAACAATCTCTTGGTAGAGCTTTCCGCAAAGTGACCAAAATATATAGATACCGAGACGACCGAGTTGCTGAGCAAAAGTTAGATGATCATATAACAAACTCTGATGAGAGCAGTTCAACACCATTTGGATGTGAGTTAGAGCCTGTTCTGGACTCGAATGAGGCCTCATCACAGGTCATCCTCCCAGATGTTTCTGAGCCTTCATTGCTTCTTTCGGAAAATATGCGAGGAAAGCTTTATATCTCCCTGCCTGCACTGGTTCAAGGGAGGAATTGGGTTTTGCTCTATAGGTGTCCAACCATATCTTATTCTTTATCAACAATTAGAAGTTAGTGTAGGATGTGGATATATGCAATTCCCAACATTCCTTATAATATAAAGTCCCGGCCATAGCACAACGGTTCAAGGCTTTCCTGTGTTAAGGGTAGGTCTTGGGTTCGAGTCTTGGCGCTGACTTACCCACCTCTATATTGGTGATTATTTAAAAGAATTTTCCATGGGACCGGGACAAACAGGCGGAGGTAGCCTTCCCAGCTTGATCGTAAGGTCAACCACGGGGAGTCCCTCAGATATCTAAAAAAAAGACATTTCTTATAATTTCTCGTCTTACTTGTGCAGCACTTGGAGACATGGAATTTCATTATCGACCCTGTACAGAAGAAGCACTCTCTTGCCTGGTCACTGTCTGCTGGTACTGATCTAGTGATCTATGCATAAACTTTGGACAAATAGTTATATCTGCCTCTTAAGTAAATTTCATCATATCAACTATATCTATTGTAGTTGACACTATTTGAGATGTGTATGGTCAGACGTTAGATTGAAAATATGAAGTCATTCAGTAGGAATTTCTTCCTTGAATTTATCCATTTTATAGGCTACCATGTTGCTGTTTGCATTATAGTTAGTATTCAGAACATCTTTTTGTATGAAGAAAAATGTAAGCTCGGAAATATAGAGTTCCGGAAGTTTTAAACAGAAATTCTTATTTTCTAAGTTTTACTTGTTTTCTTTTCTGTTTTAAGAGAAGTTAGGATGATAAATGTTAGGATGTGCTATAAGCCACCTAACGTTTTCATGGGTACATTTGGCCTTCAGTATAGGCTGAGCTAGCACTCTCAACGTGGGTTTCATGCAACTATGGGGCATCCATTCTTTTCTCAAAATTTGTTATTTCCCGTGGTGGATTGCAAGGAAGGGTTATTTATTTATTTATTTATTTTCAAATGGCAGTTCTTGAGGAGTATTTTAATAGTTTTTCCAAGTCTTGAATGCACGGTTTTTTCCATTATCATGACAAGCTAATATCTGGCATTTCAGATTCTCAACTCATGCTTTGTGCAATCTTCTCTACAAGTTGTGTAGATTTGTATTTCTAGAATCACCACATATTATTTTTTAGAAGATATAGATCATCCCATCTCTCTCATGGTAGGACTAGAAAGAGCAAGAAAAAAACAGGAAAAAGAAAACAAAGGAAAAGAACCAGCACATCAAGAATGCCCAATAGACTCTCTCATGACACTTTGAATTCCATTCTACATGGAAAGTAAACTTGCCGAAAATGCAAATGGATTCATCCTTGATAGTATAGGAAGCTGCCTTCGTGTATAGAGGACATGCAATTGCATTCTACTGCTCCTGAGTTAGACATCACATTATATTAATTATTCTAATCTCTTTTTCTACTTTACTTTTTTTCCTCTTCGGCTGGCAAGATAGGGTGATGCATATATGACCTATTTATTCAGTAGCAGTTTCCTTGCATGATGGCAGCACACATTAAAGTTAGGGCTCTGGCTTCTTTTTTATTCTTTACACAAATGCGCTCCTCATTTTATACTGTTGATCATATGGTTCTTTTATCCACAATTCCCATTCCTTATGGCATATGACTTAGTCTCCACTGCTTAGGTTGTTGGGGACCGGAGAGGTGCAGTGTTTGGCGGCTTGGTAGAGGCACCCCTGAGGCCAACCAACAAGAGAAAGTATCAGGTATTGGGAAAAAAGTATCTAGTCTTGACTTTGACTGCTGTTAGTTATATCTAAAAGAAAATATTTGTTTGTTATTTCATGCCATTTTTGTCTCTTTTTGTCATAAATTTTGATCACATTTTTTTCTTATCATGTTAATTGTTAAAACTTTTTCCATTTTTCAAACAGGGAACAAACAGTACCTTTGTGTTCACAAATCTATCTAGCCATCCTGCCATTTGTCGCCCAACAGGTAGTTATAGAATTTTCCTTTATCTAGTATCAGTAAACAATTAGACCTTGATGTGCTAAATGACAGAACGTCTGGACATTGCCCGTATGGGTACATGTTATATTTGAATATAAAATCCGAAGGAAAAGATGGATGTTTGTTTTCCAAGGTGATCCAATTTATGAGTTTCTTTACAAGTCATTTAGAGTTTAATTTAAACTAAAAAAACTGCAGACCTTGGGCATTTCTTTGCTAATGACTGGTACTTTTTCATGCACAAATTACGAACAGACAAAGCAAATGGCCTATTGTACAAGTCATGTTTTCTAGACAAGTAGTGGTCCTTGAAATATGTGAGAATGTTGAGGCATATTGATATTTTGTGAAGATATTTGGATTCACAATAATTTTCTGGTCACTGTTGCTCACATTTAGTTATGCTATCCAATGACGGGAAAAATTTGAGAGCAGCCTCTTTGGAGATGCTGACAGAGCCAAGTCTGGGTTTTCAAAGTTTAGCATTGCCCCTGCCTCACATGGTTCAGCCTAAAGACCCCCTTACCCAACCCTTTAAAGGTTTCTCAGATTTTGGTCTGCTCTCATTCTCCTGATCCTTGTGTATTCTATTTTTTTTTTCTGAAAGAAGCAGTAGGCATTCATCTTCTATTCAGAATAGGGATAAGTGCCCAAAAACAGGGAAATACATACAAAGCAAGCAAGGAAAAGGAGATACTCCGGTAGAAGAGAGATCTACCAAGGAGCCCCCCACCCTAACCGGATCACTCCTGAATCACTGACACACTCCCCTGCAAAAAAATGGACAACGCAACCGCACAAAACCTCCCCCAATCCTTATGTATTCTAATATTGTGCAAATCAATTATCCAAAATTTGATTGCTTTTCCTCTTCACGATGTGGTAGATTGAGCTTACCGTTTAATTCATCACGTTGATGTTAATCATTGACATAGAAGCATATCTTTTGGGTTTTTCTTTCTTTTTTTCTTCAATGAAAACGACGACTTCCTCACAAGCCATTTCCCTTTTGTACTTCATCCTGTACTCGTATATTAAGCCTAAGACTAGTTATGCCTATCTTAGCAGCAAAAGTGTGAGACACTATCTGGACTAAAAGGTGATCATCCAGCTTGGCAGGTTGACTCACTACTGAGCTACTTTGTTCTTTAAGACTGTTCATAGGGACATATGATTTCCATAGAAGAATCCAACACAAGCATTCTTTTTTCGTTGTTTCTGTTATTTTAAATCATTGACCATTTGTTTGGAAGGAATATGCAAAGAGAAAGAAAGAAAGAAATAGCGGGGCTATCCAGCACAAAATGATGCTTCACTTTTAATTGTCATCTATGTCCTTACCATAATACAGGGTCAATCCTATGGTATTGTAGTATTTCTTCATGCCATTTCTAAAAGCTGTGTCATTTTTACTTGAGAGATGATATTATGATTTTTCATAATATAGCTCCCTCATATATTCATTTTTTTTTTTTGAGAGAGAATTTAGACCTTTTATACCTGGGTAAAGCTGTTACAAGGTGTCCGAATTGGCTATATATACATATATGTTAAGGTAATATAAACATGAACATGTTTGTTAGTGTCAAACAAGCATACGTAAGTGTTAATTACCGCATCCTAAAATGGAGATTTACTCAGTGATGACCAATGTCGTTGTATACCTACTACTATTCTGAACAATCTTGGATACATACATATATATATATATATATATATAACTAGAACTTTGTTCTTTACTAAAAGACTTGGGTGGGGGGAATGGTGGGAATTGCACCAAAAGAAATTTTATTGCCGAAGCTGAGTCACAATTACTAAAAAGAAAGAAGTACAAGGCAGGAGACGTGATTTTTTTTTTTGGGGGGGGGGGGGGGGGGGGGGGGGTTGGAAACCAATGTTTGAATAAGATTTACGTATTTTGATTTACCTGTAGGGATATGAAAGCTGATGATATGCTTTTAGACCTGGTGTCTATTCGTTGGCCTAACACGGCACCAATAGCAAAATCTGAGGCATCACACATCACCTCAAAGGGAACACTCCAATTAGGAGATCGGATGATAGGTGTAGAGGTTAACTCAGATTTGAGTCTTTCAAAGGCAGCTAGACAAGCAGAGGAAAAATTGAAGGGAGTATCCTTAGCTAACAAATCACACAAGGGTTTTGAAATCTTACTGAAATCCTTTATAAAACGGCGATAAAAACCGGCATGTCCTAGAAAAGACCTCACCTCTCTAACAGTTTTGGGAGGGGGCAACTTAGCGATCAAATCAACCTTGGCTTTATCTACTTCTATTCCTCTCTTTGACACAATGTGTCCCAAAACAATCCCAGATTCCACCATGAAATGACACTTTTCCCAGTTAAGAACCAAGTTCTTTTCCTTGCAACGTTCTACAACAAGTGTCAGATGGTGCAGACATTCATCAAAGCTAGAACCAAAAACTGAGAAGTCATCCATGAAGACTTCCAAAAAATTTCCACCATGTCCGAAAAAATACTCATCATACAACGCTGAAATGTGGCTGGTGCGTTGCATAACCCAAATGGCATACGACGATAGGCAAAAGTTCCATAGGGACAGGTGAAAGTAGTTTTTTCCTGATCTTCACGGGAAATAGGGACTTGATTATATCCAGAATAACCATCAAGGAAACAGTAATGAGAATGACCTGTGTTCCAGCATTTGGTCAATGAAGGGTAGAGGGAAATGATCCTTCCTAGTTACGGCGTTCAGCTTCCTATAGTCGATACACACTCGCCACCCAGTTTGGATTCGAGTGGGAACCAACTCATTGTGATCATTTTTTACTACTGTGACACCAGACTTCTTGGGTACAACTTGCACTGGACTCACCCATTGACTATCAGAGATGGGGTATATAATACCAGCATCTAGGAGCTTGATGACCTCAGCTCGGACTACATCCTTCATGACTGGGTTTAATCGCCTTTGTGATTCTCTAGAGGTTTTTGCATCCTCCACTAGATGGATCCTATGTTGAACCACAGATGGGCTAATCCCTTTGATGTCAGCTATTGACCAACCAATAGCTTCCTGATTCTTCCTCAAGACACTTAACAATTTTTCCTCCTGATCTTCCTTTAGATTTGAAGCAATTATAACAGGTAGGGTTTTTTGTCACCCAGATATGCATATTTCAAAGTCTTAGGAAGGTCCTTAAGCTCTAATTGGGGTGGCTTGACACTAGATGGTACTAGCTGAGATTTAGAAATGGGCAATGATTCAAATCGAGTGGCCCATTTGCTCGTATCCATGATCGGAGAGGAATCTAAAAGTGCATTCACTTCCCTAATCGAACTTTCTTCATCAAAATCTTTGCCGAAATGGGCCAAACATCTTTCTAATGGGTCAGAATAACTCGATTCTTCAAAAGAGTTGCTAATCATTTCCTCAATCATGCAAACTTCCTCAAGATCATCCATATTAGGTGATTGGTTGCTACTATGGAAAACATTGAGTTGGACAGTCATGTTTCCAAAGGCTAGAGTCATTATACCATTCCGACATCTAATAACAGCATCTGATGTGGCTAAAAATGGTCTGCCTAGGATCACAGGGATATGGCTGCCTGGGTTTTTCACTGGTTCAGTTTCTAAGACTACAAAATCCACAGGATAATAGAATTCTTTCACCTTGACAATCACATCCTCCACAATTCCCTTTGGATATTTCACAGTTCTATCTGCTAATGAAAGGGTAATGTCTGTGGGTTTTAACTCCCCCAAACCTAACTCCTTGTACACAGAATAGGGTAGCAAATTCACACTGGCTCCTAAATCTAGGAGGGCTCTTTGGATGATAGTCTCTCCTACTTTGATCGCAATTGTGGGGCAACCAGGGTCCTTATATTTAGGGGCAATTTGCTGTTGAATGAAAGATGAGGCTTGTGCAGCCATCACAGCGTGCCTAGGAACACTGGTTCTCCTTTTCACCGTGGTGAGATCTTTCAGGAATTTTGTATAGGAGGGAATCTGTTTGATGGCATCTAAGAAAGGTATATTGATCTGAACATTTTGAATACTTCCATGATATCATCAAAATGAGAACTTTTCTTGGGTTCTTGCAATCTAAGAGGATAAGGAGCTTTGGGTTTGTAGACATCTACTGGCTTTGGTGCTATTTCCTGGGTTTCATTTCCCTTCTCTTGGGTCTCCTGACCTTCTTCCTGGTCAGCAGTCTTATGGACCGCGATTTCTTCACTTTTTTCCTTGGGGAGTTGGACCTTTTTGTCCACTCGCCTGCCATATGTTAAGGTGGTAATGGCCTGGACTTCATGGGATGAGTTTTCATTAGAGTTAACCTGATATTGCCCTATTGGGCCTTGACTCTGTTGCCTACTAGGATTAGGCACTGGCTGACTAGGTAATTCACCCTTCTTCCTATCTACTAGAGAACTGGCTATTTGGCTTAGACTAACTTCAAGTTTTGCAATTGCTTGTGCATGGATTTGATTAGTCTGGGTTTGTGACAAATTGGTTTGCTGCTGCTGCTGATGGATGAATTCTTGTTGTTGCTTCATCATGTTAGCCATCATGGCTTCCAGATGTGAGGGTTGTTGAGGAGTGGGAGCAACATAAGGAGGAGGAGGTGGAACCAAAGGTTGGTTCAACTGAGGAGCTTGTGACGAGCTTGGCCTAGAAAAATTTCTTTGATACCCTGGTGGACCACCTTGATATTGGATAGGTTCATTCTGCCTATAAGAGAAGTTTGGATGAAACCTATTATCAGGATGGTATACTGGGCCAAAAGAATTGGGAGTGGGCTTTTTGAAGGCATTATATGAATTAATCGAATTTGCCTGCTCAGCCTTGATGGTGGGCAAACTAGGGCAACACTCCACTAGATGCTCTGAACTATCACAAATGAGACATATGTTGTGTGGCTCATGTTCCACATTCATTATGGGGTTTGGATCTCTCTGTGAGTTCCGATTTGTTGTTACCGCAAAAGTATCGAACTTCTTGCTCAATTTGTTCACCCCATCCACTAAGTTGGTCATGACATATTTAAGATCTGGATCTGCTTTTATTTCATAAATACCTGACTTTCTAGATCCTCTATCATCAACTTCATTGTCATAGCTACTCCAATTCTGGGCATTCTCAGCTAAATCTACAAGGAACTCATAGGCTTCATCAGGGGTCTGATCCATGAACTTACCCTTGTGCATGGACTCAATCATGTTCCTATGTGTGTGAGGTAGTCCCTTATAGAAAAAGTGAACTAGTTGGGCTTTGTCAAGCCCATGGTGTGGGCATTTGATTAACAAATCATGAAATTTTTCCCAAATTTGAGAAAATTCATCTTCAGCTCTCCCCCTAAAAGTTCTAATGGCATCTTTGATTTTCTCAGTTTTTGCCATAGGATAAAATTTTGTCATGAATTTTTTAGAGAGTTGTTCCCATGTTGAAATTGAATTGGTGGAGAGGGAATACAGCCATGCAGCTGCATGATCTTCCAAAGTCATGGGGAACAACCTCAATTTGACACCTTCCTCATCTAGGTTCTGATTTTTGAATGTTTGACAAATTGTCAAGAATTTGTTTAGATGGATATAGGGTTGCTCACTCTCGAACCCATGGAATTTGGGAAGCATATTGATGGTTGCTGGCCGAATCTCAAATTGGATTGCAGTGGTGGCCGGCAGCACTATGCAAGTTGGTGGATCGGAAGATGCAGGAGCATATAGCTCATTCAGGGTTTTGGCACGTTCACCCATTATGAAGAGTGATGAATGGTTAAGGACTCGCCTATGTAGATGAAAGGTTCTCTCAATCTCAGGGTCTAAAGGTTTTAACTCTCCCCTATTGGATCTTCTACCGCGCATGCAACAAAAAATTTTGAACCCCTCTCCTAGATTAGACAGCTCCTAACAGGTTTGAAGAGTACACCTAAGCCTCCAATTCGATCTTATGAAACGTTGACCAGGTCAGCCTCCAGGTAGTGGTGGGGTCACAATGGTCCCGCTTAAGTACCACCCTCCTAGAACACAATGTGTCTCCCTTAGAGGGACAAAGCTTTCCTAGACATCAACATGATCAAAGAGCATAATTGGTGGAACTTTTGGTGGTCTTTGCCTTAATGAGCTCAAGAATCCTAAAGCCAATGTCTAATTGATTTTATTTTAATTGGCTTGGGATAATCATGCAATGTAGTGATTTTTGGGCCAAGGACGATTGATGAAATACCGACCTTATCTTTTTTTTTTTATATATAATGAATTTTGCCCTTAAGTTGATTTATGCAAATGAATACGCTAAATGCACAACAAACATTAAAACAAGAGCTTTTGTCAATGGAGAACTTACCTACGGAGTATGTTCACTCCGGAAATCCAAAAATTTGAAGTGGAATTAGATCAATGAGTCTTGAGCTTTATGTTCCTCATCCTTCTCTCTTCTTCCTGCAAACCAAATAAAAGAAAAATAATTTTTTTTTTTTTATATAATTTTTTTTTTTTTTTTTGTTTTTTTTTTTGTTTTTTTTTTTAAGAAAAGAAAAAAAAAATTTGATACCTTCAACCTTCACCGTTACTTACCTTGCCTCCCCGGCAACGGCGCCAATTTGTTGGTGGCTTTGATTGTCGTTAAAATCTCGTCTTTGCCAACAAAAATATAAAACCCTTACCTAGGTAGAAAGTGGTAGCAAGGGGTCGAATCCACAGGGAGGCTATTGAAGTAAACGAATAAAAGTAAAAGATTATCAATATTTGGCAAAAAGGTTTAAAAACAAATTATTTGTAAAGCTTAGGTTGAAGTCAATGTATATAAAAAAAAGATCACCAAGGATTGGAAATCCACCCCACGAATATCGTGATAATTCTTTCTTTTGCATTTAATGAAAACAGAATATTTCAAAAGCAGTTCACTTCTACTCGATTTAAAAATAGGGTTTATAAAGCATCAACCGTATCCCATCTAAGTAGAACGACGGAAGATCTAAAAATACCCATAATCAAAAGAAATCTGAGTTGAAGAAACTATATAAACATGAAGAACAAATCAGAAAACATCAATGCACAAAAAAAAGAATCAATCACTCAATCTCATGGGGTGGAATCCTCTCCTTGATGGAAGGATTTTTTAGCCTACCATGGTTGATGAAATTCTAGAATAAAATAAAGATATTCCATAAAATAATAATGTACTTTATTGAAAAAACAAGAAAATCTGTCTCTAATACTAAAGAAATAAAAACAAAAACTAAAAACAAAAAAAACTGAAAACAGAAAAGAAAGAACAAAAACTGAAAATAAATTTCTTCTCGGTTGAATGCAGAGATCTCTCCTTGGCTGAATGCAGAGATCTCTCCTTGGAGTGCCCTTTTTATAGGGGTTTTGAGGGTTGAATTAGTTGTAAATGCTGATTTGCTTGAGTTGTTAATGCTGATTTGCAAAATATGTTGGAGATATAATTGCAAAATCTATTAGAGATCTTGTTGATTTGTTGGAGATGTCAAAGCTGATTTGATTGAAGATTTTATTGATTTGGTGGATCATTTCTAGAAGTTTTGATGAAGCTTTGAATGCTAATTCCTTCTTCAATTTATAACCTGCCAAATTTAAATACTGCCAAATTTAGATTTCTGAATTTTAAAATATGGCTCTATATGAAAAATATGATAATGCATATTAATTGTATAAATATTGTCAATTTGTGCAAAATATGCTTTGAATATAAAGAATAGAAACTTCCCTAATATGCATGTATATATGAATAATTACATAGGGAAATGTTCCAAAACAACTCTTAAAAGCATATAAAAATATGTTCTTTTGAATATCTAACAGTGTCCATGAAAAATGTCCCCTACAGGAAAAAAAACAACAGCAGCTTAATGGATCAAACAACAAAAGGGGATATATGATGAAAGAAGTTTGTGTTAATATTTCTCCCTCGTGGAGCATCTTCATCATTCTTCCTAGCATTCTAAGAGTTTGTCAATGGGTCCTGATATTAATTTTAGATCTCATGATGTGGTAGCAACAGTTCAAATAATACACAGAGGTGCTATTATTCAATATGGATTCCAAATGTCCAAAATAATATCTTCTTGAAGTCTTGATTCTCTTGTATGAAGATGATATGGTTTTGTGGGTCAATGTTGAACATGGATATATTACTGGGCCACATCAATCATTTAGTTTTATGTTCCAATTTTGCAGGTGCTAATCGCTACTTTACCCTCTGCTCAAGTGACTTCCTAGCGCTGGGTGGGGGTGGTCATTTTGCACTCTACCTGGATGGAGATCTGTAGGCCCTGTACTCCTTTCTATATATTTATGAATTATAAACCTCCATAACTGCAAATATATTATAGCTTTCCATTAAACTATTCTTCTCATGGTATGCTATTTATTTTTAACTTTTTTCTGACAACCTATTATTCTCATCTTAATCAGTCACATTGTTTTATCTATTCTAAAGGTTAAATGGATCAAGTTCTGCCTCTGAAACATTTGGAAATTCGTGCCTTGCACACACTCAAGACTTTGAAGTGAAGGAAGTTGAGGTGTGCATTCACATCCTGGTTGCTTCATTTTCCATTGCTTTCATTCTATCATTTTTTTCAAGGCTGCGTTGGATGGTGACAATGGCGTGCGGTTTATTGTGCTGTGATTGCAGTTGTGGGGCTTTGTATATGCATCAAAATATGAGGAAACTATAGATTTGTGTCGAACAGAGGCCCCAGGGATTTGCAGATGGTGAAACTGTCTTAAGAGAGTTCCTTTGACATGGCGGAGTCGCAGCATCATTGAAATGATGTCACAATGCTGAAATTCGGGTTCTGTTGATTGTGAAATTATGTGCACATACGTTTTTTCAACTTTGTTGTAGTTCATGTATATATATACATTTTAAACGAGCCCACGAACAACATTCATGGAAAAGGGAAGTGGAGAACTCTTGTAGACGTCAGAGATATCTTTTACTACTCTCACCGGGATTAATCATAGTATAAAGTGATAACTAGTAGTAGTACCAACTTGGTGTATCATTAAAAAGGTATAATGGTTATGTTTGTTACAACTTAAATTTACATATTATAAATATTAAATTATAGATTATAGATTTTAACTTTTTAAATAAATAGTAGGCATATTTATTATAATTGTTTAAAAGTAGGAAATAAATAGTAGTGAATGTTCGTTAGAATAAGTTGTAAAACAGTCATTGGCTATGCCCACATTCTTTGATGTGAAACCTTTTTTACCCTCCCATCTCTGTCGCCTTGATTCTTTATTGTTTCTTGTACTATTTTATTTCATTTTTTGTATGGTGTTATGCTTTTCTCCTCATCACCATTCGGACATGATCTATTTTTATAACGGTAATGATACAAGTAGTTTCCTTTATAGCCCGGGTTGTAGTCTCTACGTCAAATTGTAAAATAAACTATCCTCTCTCCTTCATGTCAGCGCAACCACGTTAGTCACCCTTTTTTCGTTTCACCCTCAAAATGAAATTTTCATTTCCCTTTAAAACCATTTTTGGCGAAAAGAAATACAATATAATTCATTTTTTCATTTATTTCACTTTTGGCTTTGCTTCAGTAGGATATCACGTCTTTTTTTTTCTGTTGAATCTTTTGAAAAGCGAGTTTTTGTTGTTTGTGCTGTATTTTTGCTCAACATTTGAAGTACTGACATTTATATCCAGTTCAAAACAGAAAGTATGTATTTGTTTGTTTGTATTTAATTTTTTACGTGATCCGAGTGAGCATAGCTTTTAATATGTACAAATCTTGAAATTTTCTTTTGTGGAAAGAAATGTGTCATTTTTTACTTTTAATATTTGTACAATAAGGATTCGTTCCAGAAAAAAAAATTTATGCAGTTATTTTATTTTTAAATTGGTATTTCGTGGATGAGATTTATTCAGTGTGTACCATGATACGCACGTTGAGCCGTCTCTCTCTTCAATCCTCTAAAAAATATTTGTATTTATTTAGTGGCAGAATAATCGATTGAAAAACATCAACTAATATTTATTTGTACATACTACGTTATCTTAGTGTATACTTATGTAACATAGTGTATACCTATTTAACAAGCATATACTAAGTTAATGTTATATATACTATTTTAATAAAGCATATACCATTTTAACAAAGCATATACCTTTTTAAATGAGTACATGCTAAATAGATTGTGTATTGTTTTAGTAAATGGGTTTGTGCGGGTGCGGTGAAATACATACAACAAAGACATGTCATAGTGGAAGACAAGGTAAATGGAGACACAGAACTGAATGTTGGAATGGAATTCAAGTTAATCGACGAAGCCTTCGAATCCTATAAAGAATATGCTTTTTGTTGTGGGGTTTGGCATCGTTAAAACGGGAAGGAAATACACTGTTGAAGGAGATTTAAAGGCCGTGATATTTGCATGTTCCAAGGAGAGTAAGAAGAGGAAGAAGTCAACCGAGAGCGGCTCGGTAATATCCGTGCATCGTCATAAACCAGTTTGTAAGACAAACTGAAAGGCGAGAATACAAATTAAGACGTATGGAGATGGTATGTGGGTGCTAGACCTGCTCGTTCTTGAACATAATCACGAGGTGGATCCAAAGCTCTCACGATTTCACAAATGTTATCGGGCATCGACCTCACATGCCATGAAATAACTGGCGATAAATGATGCTGTTGTGGTTCCACCATGCAAGACATTTGATGCCTTAGCTGTCGAAGGAGGGGGATATGATCAACTTCCATTCATAGAAAGGGATTGTCATAATTTTCTCAGTAAAGTAAGACGTATCGAGCTTGGGGAAGGCGATGCGGAAACACTCCTTCAATATTTTAACAGGCAGCAAGAAATAAATTCTAGCTTTTTTCATAGGATTGATTTGGATAGCGATGGTCGTTTAAAGAGTGTTTTTTGGACAGATGCCTGATGTAGGGCTGCATATCATTATTTTGGTGATGTGATCTCATTCGACACGACATATTTGACAAACAAATACACAATGCTGTTTGCTCCATTTGTTGGCGTAAACCACCATAGACATTCCATTATGCTAGGTTGTGGATTGCTAGCTAAAGAGATGATAGATACATACGTATGGCTTTTCAAGGCTTGGTTGGCGTGCATAGGGAACCGTCCCCCTCAAGAGATAATCATTGACCAATACAGATCTATCGGGGGAGCCGTTGAAAAAGTGTTTCCTCATGCAAGACACCGTCTTTGTCTCTGGAATATCTTAAAGAAAGTTCCTGAAAAACTAGGTAGGTACGTATACTATTATCATCAATTTATCGACTTATAATACAAACTTCTAGAGCTTTCGTAAATTATTCATTATGCAGCATATACATGTTTCACATAACCTTCTTAAAGCGTATATTGCTTTATTATAGTGTACACATTTATAAAAGCGTACATACCTTTCTATTATAGTGCATACTCCGTTAAAATAGGATAAACATATTTATCATAGTGTATACCGTTTAATCATAGTATATACTATAATAAGTTCAATTTGTGAATCTAGGTGAAGGATTACAAGTCTTTCAAAGATCAACTTATGAATCTAGTTTATAATTGCCTCACCGTGAATGAATTCGAGTAGAGATGGGATAAAGTTATGGATGTATATGGTCTTCAAGAAAATACATCGTTGTCTTCTTTGTATGAGGACCGGGAACGGTGAGTTCCAGTTTACATTAGGGATACCTTTTAGGCGAGGATGTTCACCACCCAACGTAACGAAAGCATGAATGCATATTTTGATGATTACGTTATTTTAAAAACAAGTTTGAGTCAATTTGTTCAACAGTATGAGAATGCTTTAAAAAATAAGCATGAGAAGGAGGCCTTAGAAGACTTTACGTGCTTCCATTGTACCCCCTAACTTGTGTAATCAATGGAAATGGAAGAACAGATGGCGAAAATATACACAATTAATATATTCCAGAAGTTTCAAGAAGAACTGAAACAATTGATCTAATTGAATGCTCGGTGTGTATCAACAGGGGATGACAACATCGTCAAATACAAGGTGATTGAGATGGTGAAGAGGCTAAATAGGCATTTGAAGTTTGATGTTGTTTTCTATCGAGGCACCGAAGAGATACAATACATTTGTTGGTCATATGAATTTAGAGGGATACTTTGTCGACATTTTCTTTGCATTCTTTGAAATGAATTCGTGATGAATATACCTGAGAGGTATATTCTCCCTCAGCGGAGGAAGGATTTCAAGCGGATTCTTTCTTCATCCGCTTGTGGCACACTTGATCATCCCAATAAAGCAATGGACCTGTTCGATTCACTGTACAATTTAGGGATATGTACCGTGCAAGAGTTCATGTAGATGGTAAATTCATCTAAAGATGATTCGGAATATGCTGCATCATTGTTTAGAGAATTGAAGGCAAAGATGACTTCCCACATGTCTGGCAATGATCTTTGACTATCGTCAATTGGTAGCACACCCACGGAAGTTGAAAAATTTGACCCTGTGAAGTTGTACAATCCAAGGGTTGTTCTGGCAAGATGAGGTTGAAATCCAGGACTGAAGTTGCATGCAACAAGAAGAAGAAAACAACTGTAAGTACATTATCTGTTCAAACACTTAGTATATCACATACTTTCTTAGGTTAGCATATACAGTGTTGCTGATCATTTCCCTCACCGTTGTGCAGCAAACAAAGAAGGTGCAATGAACGCAAGATTCTACACCAACGCAGGGCCATGTACCGTCAACATAGGAGAGCATTAATCAATGTGCGCCATCAATGTGGTCCACCGTGGATGCATATGTTGATGGCGAGTTTGATCGTTAGCTTGAATCCCAAATTCCTTAGTGACCATTGTACAATAAAATGTAAAAATAGGTGTACTTTATTAAATTGGTATACAAGTTGCAATCAGAATACAAAATGGTTGTCTGTTTGGACAAAATAGTTGAGTTATCCCATTGACTTCATAGCACATAGTTGATTGTAATATTCATTCAAAGCGTATCATCATATAATACATCATACTATGAAATAACATAGCATGTATGAGTTTAACATAGCGTGTACTTATATAACATAGCATATTCTAACTTAACACAGCGTATACGAGCTTAACATAGTGTGTACTCATATAACATAGTGTGGTGTGTCCTCGTTTTTAACATAGCGTGGACTCATATTGTTATGCCTGTGTCATTTGGAGCCATTTCGGTTAAGCCTTGGTCACTTCTGGGTCATTCAGGGCCTTTTTGTTTTTTCGATCGGAGCCGCTAAAATTTTAGTTTTTAGCCACCTGCGGGAGTTAGAGTACTCTGATTGGAAATCTAACTGCATATTATGGGTCCTGGTACCGTTTAGTACTACCCATAAAAATTTCATCGAATTCCGGTAACGTTTTAAAAAATATACAGTTCCGAATCGCATCCGGGTCGAATAGTGTGAGATATTTTGGGGATGTGGTGACCCTTGGTAACCTTACCCCCACCTTGCTTAGGGGTGAAGAAACCTTTGGTTATTTGTTATGTGAGTGGGTGAGCCTAACCCTAACCTCACCCCCCCCTTAAGGTCACCCCTAGGCACTATTTGGGCATGAAAAAGACCTTTTTGCCCTCTCTCTCTCTCCCCCTCTCTCCCAACTCGTGGAACACTTTTCCTCCCTCTCTTATGGCTCTCTTTCTCCCCAAGTGTTTGGTTTTATGCCAAGGAGAAGAAGATGGAGCAAGAAGAGGAGGTGCAAGCACAAGAAGGTGAGTTTGTGCATGTGTTGTTGTTGTTGTGGTTTCTCCTCTCTCAAGCACCCTCTCATGTCTTTTCCCCCCCTGATTTGCAGCCAAAGGAGGCTGAGGAGGGCTGTGGAGGTGGTGGTAGTGGTGGTGGTGGTTGAGGTGGTTGCGGGTGCATCGAGGGCCCCCGAATCTCCCCCTTTCATTCCCCCTCCCAAGGTGAGCTCTTCCCTTTCTTTTCTTGGTTTTTCATGGCTTAAGGGGTTGTTGGGAGGTCATGCATGCTAGGTAATTGGTTTAGGGTGAGTGAGAAGTGTGGGGGAGGGGTTAAAAGGGGTTAAGGATGGCTGGGCGCGCGCAGGGGTCTGTCTGCGCGCGTGCTCGAGCAAGCGCTCACGCAGAGGGGCGCTGGCAGGCGCAGGCGGGCGCGAGGGTGCCCGCGGAGTGGGCGCGCGGGCGTGCGCGAGCGTGCGCGCGCGCGGGGGCAGTGCGCCTGGGCGTGTGTCTGGGCGCGCAGCTGGGTGCCAGCGCGCGCGCGCGTGCGTGCGCGTGCTGGGGCATGCGTTGTTATACTTGTGTCACTTTTAATCTGCTGGTAACCGTTGGAGCGTCCTGGCAGTTTTTAAAATTTTTAGGGTTTTCGATCGGAACCGCTAATTTTTGGACTGTTAGCTATCGTCCTGAGCTAGAGGACTCCGATTGGAAATCTGACTGCATATTTGGTGTCCTGGTGCCATTTTAGACCTCTCAAGAAAATTTCATCGAATTCCGGCATCGTTTACAAAAATTTCGCAGTTCCGGGGCGTATCCGGGTTTTTAAGTCGCGCACTATAAATAAGTGGGATCTAAAACCCGAGTTACTGTTCATCGTCTTCCCCAAAGTGATTTTCTCTCTCCCCTCTCTCTTTTTCTCACTTTCAAGCCCTAGACCCCTCAAACCTAAAAACCTAAAGCACGGGAAGTGTAGATCGGGTCCCGATCTACACACCGGTGTCTTCAAATCCCGTTTTCGGCGATCCTAGCCTCCCCGACCTCCCCTCTTTGTCCTCTGATTTGGCCCGTTTTGAAGGCCAAGGTAGATCGGGGCGTGAGAGAACCGTTGGGAAAGGTTTCGGCGCGTGGAGAGCCACCGGACGCCTCTTCCTCCCCTCGGTAAGCCTCTTTCCTCTCTTTTTCATGCTTAGATGGATGTTAGGAGGTGGGATTTGGGGTTGGGGGGGTGGTTGGCGGCGGTGGGTGGTCGTCGGAGGGCTGTGGAGGTGGTCGGAGGCCATTGGTCGCCGGAGGAGTGGTGGTTGAGGTGGCTGGTGGCAGTAGCACAGGCAGCAGCACACGCTGCACAGGCAGCAGGCGCAGCAGCTGGCAGGGGCGCGCGCAGACGTGCGCGCGGGCGTGCGCGCGGGTGGAGCTGGGCGCTGGCGGGCGCAGTCGGGCGCGCAGTCGCGCGCGGGTGCGTGCGCGCGGGTGCGCGGGTGCGCGCGGAGTGGTCGCGGGCGTGCGCGCGGATGCTGGCGCGAGCGGGGGTGTGCGCGGGAGTGCGCGCGGGTGTGCGCGGGCGCGCCCGGGCGTGCGCGCGAGCGTGCGCGCGCGCGGGCAGGGCGCCTGGGCACTGTGCCTGGGTGCTGGGCAGGGCGCCTGGGCATGCGCCTGGGCGCGGTGCTGGGGACCAGTGTGCGCGGTGCTGGGGACCATTGCGCGCGCGTGCTGGGGCGTGCGTGCAGTGCGCGCGGGGGCGCGCTGGGCCGGACGCGCGGTGCGCGCGGGCGCGCGCGAGCGTGCGCGTGCGTGCGGCAGTGCGTCGGGGCGCGCGGGCTGAGGCGCGGCGGCGCATCCGAGGGCGGGTGGCCGTGCGGGTGGTAGCCGGAGTGCTCGGGCTAGCGTGCGTGCGGGTCGTATGCACGTTTGCCCGAGTGTTGGGAGTTTAGTTGTGGGTTTATGTAAGTTCTTGTGTATTTTGTAGTATTTGTGGATTTTAACTCACCATATTGAATGTCTATCTTGCAGATCTAGACGGGCGGTCGCGCGACGACCCCGATTCTGGTGAGTGGGACAATCCAACCCAGTAGAGAGGTGTTATACGCACTTGGGCGTATACCGACCTCTCTTGGGGCGTCATGGATTATATTAACCTGTAATAATATGTATTGCATGTGAGCATGATGAAAAATGTAGAATGCATGCTACCCTAGGCTTTTATGTTAGGGACTTGCACCCATAGGATAGGTGTAAGAGCCATGCAGCATGTCCCCTGGTTTTCATGTTAGGAAACCCCGGCCTATGCATGCGTCCTACTAGTTTATTTATTAAAATTAAATGCTGGTATCTGTTAGATCGCATGCCTTAGGATAATATTATAGGGAGGAGCCTTGCGAGGTCAACGCTGAGACCCGTGTTAGGGTACTCCGTGTTCCTTGTTTGGTTGTCGGGATGTCCTGTATCGGGACCTCAGGCTGCCCTCCCAAGGTTCTAGTCCCAATAATATTATATGTAATGATTGAATAATTGGTATAATTATTAGCATAGTTGGTGGATATTATAGGGGAGGGGCCTTGCAAGGACAGCGGTGAGACCCGGGTTAGGGTACTCCGTGTTCCTTGTTTGGTTGTCGGGGTATCCTATAACGGGAACTCACGCCGCCCTCTCGAGTTTCTTTCCCCCAATGATATTCCAGCCTTGCTGATTTTTGTACATGTTCCCGCATCTTGATGATGCACCTGGTTGAATTCAGAGGAATTCATGACATTTGAGTTGTGATGATATGTAGTCGGCGGATCCGAGTGGATCATATGCGTATGGATAGGCTGTTCTGTTCCCTGCGTTGGATTCGGTAGAGGCTACCCCCAGCGTTAGAAAGGCCGTCCTTCGGAGGACCCACATAAGTAGGCACCTCCTGATTTGGTTTCGGACTGTGCTGAAGTTGTGGGTGGAGACCAAGCGGCCTACGGAGTGGAGGGAGAGACTATCGGTGGACCAAGGGTGACCAACAGCCTAGTCAGTCCCAAAATCCTATGTCACCCATAGATGGGTGAGGGTGAGGGTGTAGTGGGTTGGCGATGAGCGACCTACGGGATTTGTGAATAGATGATTATCAGTCCCAATAGCCTATGTCACCCATGGATGGGTGAGGGTGAGGGTGTGGTGGTTCGGCGAAGTACGAACCACTGGTTTATGTTGTTATGTATTGATGGCTGGGTAAAATAATGGAATATTGGTAAATATTGTCTGTGATGCGTGGGTTGTGCTGTTCACTGAGCGTGTGGCTCACCCCTCGCACATGTTTTTCCCCAGTGGTCACTGAGCCTGAGCTAGAGCCGGAGCAGCAGTTGGAGCTTTCCGAGGAATTTCTTCAGTAGCGGAGCAGCGCTACGTCCGCGAGTACCAGAGGCTGTCAGCATCCCTTTCCTTGGCTGTATGTATTTTATTTCCGTGCTTGGCACGTGTTGGTATATGTTCAGTTGTTTCCATGTATATTGGCTCTCACAGGACGTATGATTGTGTATCGAGTCTGTAATATGTTTTGGTTTACAGACTCAGTTTTAGCTTCCGCTATATTGTGTATATATTATGTCAGCCCTGTTTGATCTGTGTTGTCATTTTATTTGTGGTTTAGAGTATATATATATTTGACCTCCTGTGTAGGTTTTTGATATGATATATACATTTGCCGCGTCCCGGGGTTGGCCGCCCTGGGGCGTGACATGCGTGGGGCTGGCCAGGGGCTCGGGTAGGTGCTGGGGCACTTGGGCATGCGTGCGTACGCGCGTGCTTGCATGCGTGCGAGCCCGTATGCGTGCACGTCTAAGTCTTTGGTAATTCTAGTGATTTCTAAGTGTTAAATTGTGATGTTACTCACCAAATTTGATGCCCTTACCTTGTAGATCTCGTTGGATGGGATGCGCGAGGTCCCGGGTTGCGGTGAGTGGTTTGATCCAATCCCCCCCCCTCGAGATGCGCTCAACGCGCGTAGTCGTGCGTCGCGCATCGATGGGGCATCCTAGCTATACTACTTGTGTAGATAAGTAGTATGCCCATGCTTAAACTATAATATGTAGATATCTTGCATGCTAGGCTTATATACATGTATTGTATTCATGTATGAATGATTGTGTTGCATGAGCCCCTCTAGTATGGGCATGTATTTTTGGTAATGTGTATGGATGTATAGAATATGGCATGCCTTAGGTAGTATTGTAATACTACTTGTTATGCCTGTGTCATTTGGAGCCATTTCGGTTAAGCCTTGGTCACTTCTGGGTCATTCAGGGCCTTTTTAATTTTTCGATCGGAGCCGCTAAAATTTTAGCTTTTAGCCACCTGCGGGAGTTAGAGAACTCTGATTGAAAATCTAACTGCATATTATGGGTCCTGGTACCGTTTAGTACTACCCATAAAATTTCATCGAATTCCGGTAACGTTTAGAAAAATATGCAGTTCCGAATCGTATCCGGGTTTTCGAGAGTTCCTGGTTTGATTAGTCAAATAGTGTGAGATATTTTGGTGAATGGGGTGACCTTGGGTAACCTTACCCCCCCTTTGCTTAATGATGAAGCAACCATTTGACTATTTGAAGTGTTAGAGGGTGAGTTTAGGTTAGGTTCACCCCCCCCCATGTGAGAAAAGTCTCTCTCTCTCTCTCTCCCCCTCCCACTCCCCACGTGGAATTCTTTTGGGTCTCTCTTCCTCTCTTTCAATCCCCCCATGTGTTTGTGTTAATGTCTCAAAGAGAAGAGAAGGAGAAGGTGGAGGAGGAAGTGATGGTGAGTGTTTGTGTAAGTAGTTGTTGTTGTTGATTCTCTTCTCTCAAGCTCCCTCTCATGCCCTTTCCCCCCCTGATTTTCGGCCAAGAAGGAGGCTGAGGAGGGCTGTGGAGGTGGTGGTAGTGGTGGTGGTGGTTGAGGTGGTCGCGGGTGCATCGAGGACCCCTGAATCTCCCCCTTTCACTCCCCCTCCCTAGGTGAGCTCTTCCCCTGTCACGCCCCAGGGCGGCCGTCCCCGGGACGCGGCAAGTGTATACATGATATCAGCAGTTTAAACTGGAGGTCAATAACATACTCTAAACAACAGCTAAAATGACAACACAGACAAAAGCAAGGCTGACATGATATATACACAAATAGCGGAAGCTAAAAGACTGAATATGTAATTCAAAAACATATTACAGACTCGATACATAATCAACTGTCCTGTGAGAGCCAATATATACAATGACATCCAAATATAATATACAAATGGTGCCCAAGCACGGAAATATAATACATACAATCAAAAGGAAGGATGCTGATGGCCTCTAACACTCGCGGGACGTGGCGCTGCTCCGCTACTGATGAAGTCTCTCGGGAAGCTCTTCCTTCATATCCGACTCAGTGATAACTGGAGAAAAATTATGCGAGGGGTGAGCCACACGCTCAGTGAATAGCACAACCCATGCATCACAATTTATATTAACCACAAATAATTAATCAAGCCTCAAAGTGGCAGGAACTACACAATCCAGTGGGTCGCTACATCGCCGACCCACTACACCCTCACCCTCACCCTTTAATAGGTGACATAGGATATTGGGACTGACTAGGCTGTTAATCACCCTTAGTCCACCAATAGTCTCTCCTCCACTCCGTAGGCCGCTTGGCCTCCTCCCACACTTCAGCACAGTTCGAATCCAAATCAGGGGGTACCTACTGATGGGATCCCTCTGACGGGACTGCCTTTCTAACGCTGGGGCAGTCTCTATAGGGATCCAACGAAGGGAACAGAAACGACCTATCCATACGCATGCAATACACTCAGATCCGTCGACAACACCTCTCATAACCTCTAATGTCATGAATTCATCAGAATTCCTCCAGGGCGCATAACTAAGATGCGGGGAAACATATCTTATAATATTATCGGGAAAAGAAACCTTGGGAGGGCACCATGAGGTCCCGACATAGGATATCCCGAAAACCAAACAAGGAACACAGAGTACCCTAGTCCGGGTCTCAATGCTGACCTCGCAAGGCCCCTTAATATTCCCTAAGGCATGCTAAAATACCAGAAGTTCGCATTTAATTTAATAATTAAACTAGTAGGACACATGCATAGGTCGAGGCTTTCTAGCATGAGAACATGGTGACAGGATGCATGACTCTTACACATATCCTAAGGGTGCAAGTCCCTAACATACACGGTCTAGGGTAGCATGCATACTACATATTAATCATGCTTGCATAGATTACATATTAAACAAGTTAATATTAAACTATGGTGCCCCAGGGGAGGACGGTATACGCCCAAGTGCATATAGCGCCTCCCTACTGGGTTGGATTGTCCCACTTACCAATAACCGGGTCGTCGCGCGGTCGTCCGTCAAGATCTGCAAGATAGGGTAATCAACTTGGTGAGTAAAATACACAAATATAACAAAAAATACACTAAAATACCCAACACTCGGACAAGCGTACATACGGCCCGTACGCACGCGAGTCCGAGCACCCCGACTCACCCGAACCCCCGGGCAGCCGTACGCACGGCCACCCGCCCCAGGCGCACAGCCGCGCCCCAGCCCGCGCGCCCAGACGCACTGCCGAGCCCCTGCCCGCAAGCCCGGACCCTCTGACGAGCCCCCCGGGTGCATCGTGCGCTCACTGCGCCCCAGCGCAGCAACTCGCGCGCACACCCGCACGCCCTGCACCCCAACGCAGCACCCCGCTTGCCTCACCGCGCGCGCACAGCATGCACTGCGCCTCTGCGCAGCGCTCCGTGCGCACGCCCCCGCACGGCCCCCTGCGCGCAGCACCCGCACACGGCCCAGCGCGCACAGCACGCACTGCGCCTCTGCGCAGCGCCCCGCGCGCACGCCCCTGCAAGGCGCCCAGCGCGCAGCCCCCGCACACTCTTGCTCCACCCGCGCGCACGCCCCCGCACGGCGCCCAGCGCGCAGCACCCGCACACTCCTGCTCCACCCGTGCGCACGCCCGCGCGCACGCGTTCGTGCCCTGCCAGCCTGCTCTGCCCGCCCTGCCTGCCAGCCTGCCCGCCTGCGCTGCCAGCCTACCCGAGACAACCCTACCACCTCCCCGACGGCCACCAATGGCCACCAACAGCCACCAACAGCTACCCACAGCCACCAACAGCCATACATACCCAAAATACCTCCTAATCAAGCATCTAAACAAGAAAGGAAGGAAAAGAAACTCACCCAAGGAGAGGAAAGGAAGGGGACGAAGATCGGTGCTCTTCGCGCACCAAAACACCGCCTCCAAGACTGCCACCACCGAGATCTCCAACTCAGCCAAAGAGGGGCTGAAAAGAGGAGAAAAGATGGTATGAGAAGGGGTCACACATGTGGGAATTCGAATCCGAGACCACCGGAAGGTAGATCGGGTTCTTACCTATCCTTTCTCTTCTTAGGGTTTTTGATTTCCACCACTAGAACTAGGTCAAAAGGGGGGATTAAAGAGAGGGAGAGAGAGAGAAATTTTGGAGAAGATGATGAATAGGAGGGCTTATGTTGTCGTGGGATTTTGTTATGGCCACACCACACCACACACTCTCACACCCACACTTAGATTAGCCCTAATTAGGTTTAGGCTAGGATTAGTGAGGTTTAAGTGCACTTAGGTGAGGTTTGACCTTAGTCAACCCAACCACACTAAAATCCAAATTCATTTGACCAAGTCAAAGGTCAAATTTGACCAAGTCAAGTCTCCCAATGACTTCTCGCTCGGTCAAAACCCGGATACGCTTCGGAACTGTGAAATTCTGAAACGTTACCGGAATTCGATGAAATTTTCGTGAGTGGCTTGGAATGGCACCAGGACACATAATATGCAGTTAGATTTTCAATCGGAGTCCTCAAACTCAGGATGATAGCTAACAGTCCAAAATTTTAGCGGTTCCGATCGAAAAACGAAAAAAACTGAAAAACTGCCAGAATGTCCCAATGGTTACCAGAAGGCAAAAAGTGACACATATATAACATTCTCCCCCCCAGGAAATTTTGTCCTCAAAATAATACAAAAACATCTAGGAAGGGAAAAGATGCGGATACGCGTCACGCATGGCGTCCTCGAGCTCCCAAGTGGCCTCGGCACCGGAACGGTGCTGCCATCGCACCTTGACCAGCTGGACGGTCTTGGTGCGGAGCCTCTTCTCGCGGCGGTCCAGGATCTCAATCGGCTGCTCCACGAATGACAAGTCCGGCTCGAAGACGAGCGGCTCGAACGGGATGACGTGAGCAGGATCGTGGACATAACGCCTCAGCTGCGAGACATGGAAGACGTCATGGGCCTGAGCCAACTGTGGGGGCAGAGCTATGCGATAGGCCACCTCCCCAACTCGCTCGAGGATGAGGAACGGCCCAATGAAACGCGGACTCAGCTTGCCCCGCACACCGAAACGGAAGATGCCCTTCATCGGGGACACCTTCAGGAAGACATGGTCACCAACCTCGAAGGCGAGCTCACGGCGACGACGGTCGGTAGCTCTTCTGACGACTCTGAGCGACTCGGATACGCTCGCGAATCGTCTTCACCATCTCTGAGGTCTGGTGAACGATCTCTGGTCCCTCCAACTGGCGCTCTCCGACCTCGTCCCAACACAAGGGGGACCTGCAGCTGCGGCCATAGAGCGCCTCGTAAGGAGCCATCCGGATACTCGAGTGGTAGCTGTTGTTGTAGGCAAACTCCACCAACGGAAGGTGCCTCTCCCAACTGCCCCCAAAATCGAGAACACAGGCTCGCAGCATATCCTCAAGAGTCTGGATCGTCCTCTCCGACTGGCCGTCCGTCTGCGGATGAAACGCTGTACTGAAATGGAGGTTCGTACCAAGGGCGTGCTGGTGGCTACGCCAGAACCTCGAAGTAAAAAGCGCGTCTCGATCGAAATGATGCTGACGGGAGTGCCATGGAGACGAACAATCTCTGAGACGAACAACTGCGCCAGGGTGTCCAGAGAATCGGTGAGTCGGATGGGGAGGAAATGAGGGACTTCGTCAGCTGGTCGACAATCACCCAGATGGCATCGCGACCCGAACGTGACCTCGGCAAACCCGAGACGAAATCCATGGTGATCTGCTCCCACTTCCACTGAGGGATCTCAATGGACTGCAGCTTCCCCGCAGGGCGCTGATGCTCCGACTTCACCTGCTGGCATACTAAGCATCGGGCAACGAAACGGGCAATATCCGTCTTCATCCCGCGCCACCAGTAGCCACGACGAAGGCCCCTGTACATCTTCGTGCCACCAGGATGCACTGTGTACCTCGAACGATGGGCCTCGTCCAGAATCTTCTGCTTCAGCTCTGCGTCGTCAGGAATGCACTCGACCTCTGAACCGCAGGATCCCGTCCTCACGAATCTGGTAGTCCGGACGCTCGCCCCGGGCGACGCCCTCAGAGAGGACTATAAAATGCGGATCCTGAGCCTGAGCCGTGCGGATATCGTCGAGAAGGACTGGCTGCACCACTAGCCTGGCCAAAAAGCCACCCGCAGGAGTCTCTCGAACACTGATCCAGCAAGCGGCCTCCTCCAGAAGCCTCCAACGACGTACAGCCATGTGGGCGGCCATGCCCAAGGGCTGCCTGTTGAGAGCATCTGCCACGACATTCGCCTTACCCGGATGGTAAGCGATGTCACAATCATAGTCCTTCAGGAACTCGACCCAACGTCTCTGACGCATGTTGAGCTCCGGCTGGGACTGCAAATATGTCAAGCTCTTATGATCGGTAAAGAGCTCGAACTCCTCTCCATAGAGGTAATGCCTCCACATCTTCAGCGCAAAGATGATCGCTGCCAACTCAAGGTCGTGGGTGGGGTAATTATGCTCATGGGGCTTCAACTGACGCGACGCGTAAGCCACAACCTTACCGTGCTGCATCAGGACGCAACCCACACCCAACTGCGATGCATCGAATATACTACGAACCCACCACTCCCAGACGGAAGGGTAAGAACTGGCGCTGAGGTGAGCCTTCGCTTCAGCTCTAGGAAGCTCTCCTCGCAAGCAGGGGACCACTCGAACCGGACATCCTTCCGAGTGAGGCGGGTAAGAGGAACAGCTATCTTCGAGAAACCCTCGACAAACCTCCTATAATAACCTGCCAAGCCCAGGAAGCTCCGAATCTCTGTGGGGTTTGACGGTCGACGCCAATTCGACACGGTGAGCGTCTTGTCCAGGTCCACAGATATGCCCTCACCGAAAATCACATTGCCCAGAAAGGCCATACGCTCCAACCAAAACTCGCACTTGCTGAACTTGGCGAACAACTGATGTCTGGCCAAAGTCTCCAAGACAGTGCGAAGATGGTGAGCGTGCTCCTCAAGACTCCTCGAGTACACCAATATGTCATCGAATAATACTACCACAAAGGAGTCGAGGAAGGGCCGAAACACCCGGTTCATTAGATCCATGAAGGCCGCCGGCGCATTCGTCAACCCGAATGGCAGTACTCTGAACTCGTAGTGCCCATAACGGGTGCGAAAGGCCGTCTTCGGAATGTCTGACTCCCGGATCTTCAGCTGATAGTAACCCAAACGGAGATCGATCTTAGAAAAGACTCGCGCTCCCTGGAGCTGGTCAAACAGATCGTCAATCTGCGGCAAGGGGTACTTGTTCTTCACTGTCTGCTTGTTCAGCTTCCTGTAATCGATACAAAGCCGCAGCGAATCATCCTTCTTCCGAACGAATAGAACAGGGGCTCCCCACGGAGAAACACTCGGACGTGCGAAGCCCTTCTCCAGCAACTCCTCCAACTGCTCCTTGAGCACCTTCAGCTCTACAGGGGCCATCCAGTACGGAGCTCTCGAAATCGGCTCGGTCCCCGAAATCAGATTGATCTCAAACTCGATCGCGCGATCCGGCGGTAATCCTGAAAGATCATCGGGGAAAACCTCAGGATACTTTGCCACGACCGGTGTCTGACTGATATCTGCCTGCAGTGGTGCATCCTCCTGAGCAATGTACGCTAGAAAGCCCTCGCATCCTCCCTGAAGGAGTCTCCACGCCTGGATGGACGACACGAACCCCAAAGGGGCTATGTCACGATCGCCCACGTACTGGAAGGACCTCTGACCCGGAAGGTGGAAAGACACCAACTTGGCAAAACAGTCGATGCTGGCATGACTAGCTGCAAGCCAATCCATTCCCAGGATGGCATCAAAGTCCGTCATAGCGAGCTCCACCAACTCCACTAGAAACTCATGCTCCTCGACCACCACCGCACACCCTCGGTACACAGAACGGAGGAGAATACGATCTCCCACGGGCAATGATATCTCCAGGATAACATCTAGAGGGGCGGACGCCACGCCCATCCGTCTCGCAAAAGCGGGAGACACGAACGAGTGCGTGGCTCCGGAATCGAATAACACATATGCAGGGAGCTGGGAGATCTGAACAATACCTCAGACCACGCTGCCTGAAGCCTGCGCCTCCTCTGCTGAAAGCGCTGCCACTCGACCCTGGACAAACTGCGGGTGAGGAGCAGGGGCACGCCTCACAGGCTACACTGGCTACCTCCTCTAGTCAGCTCGGCCACCCTGTGGCTGCTGCTGCTGACGCTGAGGCTGCTGTTGCTGGTGGCGCTGAGGCTACTGCGACTGCTGCTGCTGCTGGAACTGCTGCTGGTATGGCTGCTACTGTAACTGCTGCTGCTGTGGAGGCAGCACGCGGGGTCGGCCAGCATCAAGGCAATTATACAAGATATGCCCGATGCGCTGACAGTGGTAACAGCGCCGCGTCTCCGGTCGCCTGGACTGGACTGGCACTGCCGCGATGGGTGCTGGACCTCGCACTGGCACCACATCTGCTGGAGGAGAGGTAACCACTAACTGATCAAAGCGGGGCCTCTTCTTCTTGCGCTGTCCCTGGTCCTGGCTCCTGGGAGGTCTCTGGTCTGCCGAAGGGGTCGAAACCCTCACGAGGATCCCGAGGTCTCGCTCGACTGTCTTTGCCCGAGACACCAAGTCAGAGTACCTCGTGAAAGCCTGGGAGGTGACATGCACCCGAATGGCGCTACTGAGACCAAGCTCAAAACGATGGCACCTCGTCTCCTAGTCCATCACCAAGGCTGGGGTGAATCTGGAAAGCCTCGTGAAGCGCGTGGAGTAGTCAGCGACAGACATGGAGCCCTGCGTCAGCTGCTCAAACTCCTGCATCATGATCTGCCGCGTCGAGAACGGGAAGTACTCCTCCAGGAAATACCTCCGGAATCCCACCCATGAAAGCTGCTCCACTCCCTCGGGGATGTCCACCGATCGGGTAGCCCACCAGTCGGCGGCGCTACCCTTCAGCATGAAGGTGGCCAGAGAGACTCGCTGGCAATCGGTGCAATGCATGGTCGAGAAGATCGTGTCCACCTCCATCAACCAACGCTCTGGGGCAAGGGGATCCGCCGTCTGGCCATGGAACTCGGGAGGGTGGAGCTTCAGAAAGGCACTGAGGCTGCTCTGATGCACTCGCGCTGCAGCCTCCAGCTCCACCTCCCTCTCATGGCAATCCTGAACTCTCACCGTTGGAACCACCACGGGGACTGGGGGTACGTCGGGTACCACAGGTGGATCTGCCACCAAGGGGACCTGTGGAACTGCATCACGGGCCACCCTCAGCTCCTGAATCTCTCTAGCCTGCTCAGCCAATACTCTAGTCTGGGCCTCCAGTGCCCTGGTCTGAGTCTCTACCAAATCCGCTATCCGCGCGAACGCGCGCTCCCATGCAGGAGGCTCCTGCGCCGATCCTGGCCTCACAGCCGAGGACTCTCCAGTAGCATCCTCGCCTCTGGTAGGTCCGAAAACCTCCAAAGGTCGAGAGGGACCACGTCCGCGCCGTCCTCTGCGAGGAGGCATATCAGCAACCTAAGAAAACCAAACACTAGGATCAGAATACTCATATAGAAATCCTAGGACTCATCTCTAAGAAAGAATACAATTGGCTCTGACAGGACCAGGCTCTGATACCAACTTTTGTCACGCCCCAAGGCGGCCGTCCCCGGGACGCGGCAAGTGTATACATGATATCAGTAGTCTTATCTGGAGGTCAATAACATACTCTAAACAACAGCTAAAATGACAACACATACAAAAGCAAGGCTGACATGATATATACACAAATAGCAGAAGCTAAAAGACTGAATCTGTAATTCAAAAACATATTACAGACTCGATACATAATCAATTGCCCTGTGAGAGCCAATATATACAATGACATCCAAATAATATACAAACGGTGCCCAAGCACGGAAATATATACATACAATCAAAAGAAAGGATGCTGATGGCCTCTAACACTCGCGGGACGTGGCGCTACTCCGCTACTGATGAAATCCCTCGGGGAGCTCCTCCTCTAGATCCGACTCAGTGATAACTGGAGAAAAATATTATGCGAGGGGTGAGCCACACGCTCAGTGAATAGCACAACCCATGCATCACAATTTATATTAACCACAATTTATTATTAATAGCCTCAAAGTGGCAGGAACTACACAATCCAGTGGGTCGCTACATCGCCGACCCACCACACCCTCACCCTCACCCCTCAATATGTTATACTTGTGTCACTTTTAGCCTGCAGGTAACCGTTAGAGCGTCCTGGCAGTTTTAAAATTTTTACCGGTTTTCGATCGGAACCGCTTATTTTTGGACTGTTAGCTATCGTCCTGAGCTAGAGGACTCCGAAAATCCAACTGCATATTTGGTGTCTTGGTGCCATTTTAGACCTCTCACGAAAATTTCATTGAATTCCGGGATCGTTTCCAAAAATTTTGCAGTTCCGGGACGTATCCGAGTTTTTAAGTCGCACTCTATTTAAATGGAATCTAAATCACCCCCTACACTATTCATCATCTTCCCGACGTGATTCCCTCTCTCCCCCTCACTTAAAAGCTCCCGTTTGAAGCCCTTAAACCCTTCAAAACCGAAAACCCAAAGCACGGGAAGTGTAGATCGGGTCCCGATCTACGCTCCGGTGTCTTCAAATCCGAGTTCCGACGATCCTAGCCTCCCCGACCTCCCCTTTTCGTCCTCTGATTTGGCCCATTTCGAAGGCCAAGCTAGATCGGGGCGTGAGAAGGCTTTTGGGAAGGGTTTCGGCGCGTGGAGAGCCACCGGACGCCTCTTCCTCCCCTCGGTAAGCCTCCTTTCCCTCTTTTTCTTGCCTAGATGATTTCTAGGGGGGGTTTTTGTGTTTGGGGGGGGGGGGGGGTCGGTGGCAGTGGGGGTCGTCGGAGGGTGGTCGGAGGTGGTTGGAGGTGGTCGGCGGCAGTGGGAGGGGTGGTTGGAGGTGCTCGGCAGGCAGGGCCACTGTCCCGGGCAGCAGGCAGCGGCGGCAACGGCCCAGGCAGCGCGTAGGCTGGGCGCGTGCGGGGATGCGCGCGTGCGCTCGCGGTCGTGCGTGCGCGCGGCATGTGCGGGGTGTGCGCGGGTTTGGGGCTGGCAGTGCTAGTCGTGCTGGGCGCGCGGGACGGGCTGGCAGGGCTGGCGTGCTCAAGCTGGGGGCCTCAGGCAGCACAGGCAGTGTGCGCTCGGGGGTGCCGTGTGCTAGGCGTGCGCGAGGTGGTGCCGTGTGCTAGGCGTGCGCGAGGTGGTGCCGAGGTGCTAGGCGTGCGCGAGGTGCTGGTCGTGCAGGCGCGCGGGCGTGCTGGTCGTGCAGGCGCGCGGGCGTGCTGGGCGCTAAGTGCGGGCGAGCTGATCGTGCGGGCATGCGGACGTGCTGGGCGGAGCGCACGGGTATGCTGGTGCGCGAGGAGCTGGTCCCGGGGGTGCTAGCAGGCGGACAGTGGTGATGCTCGTGCAGATGTGGCGAGGCAGGGACTGGGGCGCGCGCGGAGGAGGCGCGAGGCGAGGAGCTGAGCGCGAGGCGCGGCGGGGCAGGAAGGTGTGCGCGGGGGCGAGGCGCCGCGCGCGGGGGCGTGCGGGGTGCTCGCGGGCCAGCGCACGGCGTGCGGTGCGCGTGCGGGCTGCCGCGGCTGGGCGCGGTGGACGCGCGGTGCCCCGGGCGGTGCGCGGAGTGCGCGGGCTGAGGCGCGGCGGCGCGTCCGGGCGGTCGGGTGGCCGTGCGGGTGGTGGCCGGCCGTGCGGGTGGTTGTCGGAGTGCTCGGGCTAGCGTGCGTGCGGGTCGTATGCACGTTTGCCCGAGTGTTGGGTGTTAATTGTGGGTTTATGTATGATTTTGTACCTTGGTATTTATGGATTTTAACTCACCATTTGATGTCTGTCTTGCAGATCTAGACGGACGGTCGCGCGACGACCCCGATTCTGGTGAGTGGGACAATCCAACCCAGTAGAGAGGCGTTGTACGCACTTGGGCGTATACCGACCTCTCCTGGGTCACGGTGGATTATATTAACCTGCAATAATATGTATTGCATGTGAGCATGATGAAAATGTAGAATGCATGCTACCCTAGGCTTTTATGTTAGGGACTTGCACCCATAGGATATGCGTATGAGCCATGCAGCATGTCCCCTGGTTTTCATGCTAGGAAACCCCGGCCTATGCATGCGTCCTACTAGTTTATTTATTAAATTAAATGCTGGTATCTGTTAGATCGCATGCCTTAGGATAATATTATAGGGAGGAGCCTTGCGAGGTCAACGCTGAGACCCGTGTTAGGGTACTCCGTGTTCCTTGTTTGGTTGTCGGGATGTCCTGTATCGGGACCTCGGGCTGCCCTCCCAAGGTTCTAGTCCCAATAATATTATATGTAATGATTGTATGATTGGTATAATTATTAGCATAGTTGGTAGATATTATAGGGGAGGGGCCTTGCAAGGACAGCGGTGAGACCCGGGTTAGGGTACTCCGTGTTCCTTGTTTGGTTGTCGGGGTATCCTATAACGGGAACTCACGCCGCCCTTCCGAGTTTCTTTCCCCCAATGATATTCCAGCCTTGCTGATTTTTGTACATGTTCCCGCATCTTGATGATGCACCTGGTTGAATTCAGAGGAATTCATGACATTTGAGTTGTGATGATATGTAGTCGGCGGATCCGAGTGGATCATATGCGTATGGATAGGCTGTTCTGTTCCCTGCGTTGGATTCGGTAGAGGCTACCCCCAGCGTTAGACAGGGCCTTCGGAGGGCCCCATTAGTAGGCACCTCCTGATTTGGTTTCGGACTGTGCTGAACGTGGGAGTAGACCAAGCGGCCTACGGAGTGGAGGAGAGACTACCGGTGGACTAAGGGTGACCAACAGCCTAGTCAGTCCCAAAATCCTATGTCACCCGTCAAGGGTGAGGGTGAGGGTGTAGTGGGTTGGCGATGAGCGACCTACTGGATTTGTGAATAGATGATTATCAGTCCCAATAGCCTATGTCACCCATGGATGGGTGAGGGTGAGGGTGTGGTGGTTCGGCGAAGTACGAACCACTGGATTATGTTGTTATGTATTGATGGCTGGATAAAATAATGGAATATTGGTAAATATTGTCTGTGATGCATGGGTTGTGCTGTTCACTGAGCGTGTGGCTCACCCCTCGCATATGTTTTTCCCCAGTTGCCACTGAGCCTGAGCTGGAGCCGGAGCAGCAGTTGGAGCTTTCCGAGGGATTTCTTCAGTAGCGGAGCAGCGCCACGTTCCGCGAGTGCCAGAGGTTATCAGCATCCCTTCTTGACTGTATGTATTTGATTTCCGTGCTTGGCACGTGTTTGTATATGTTCAGTTGTATTTGTGTATATTGGCTCTCACAGGACAGATGATTGAGTATCGAGTCTGTAGAATGTTTATTCACAGATTCAGTCTTTTGCTTCCGCATTTGGTGTATATATCATGTCAGCCCCTTTTGTTGCATGTGTGTCATTCTAGTTGTCTGTGTATGATATATATTATTGACCTCCTGTGTTGGCTTCTGATATGATATATACACTTGCCGCGTCCCTGGGTTGGCCGCCCTGGGGCGTGACAAAAGTTGGTATCAGAGCCTGGTCCTGTCAGAGCCAATAGTCTCCCTTTCGTAGAGATGAGTCCTAGGATTTCTGTATGAGTATTCTGATCCTAGTGTCTGGTTTTCTTAGGGTGCTGATATGCCTCCTCGCAGAGGACGGCGCGGACGAGGTCCCTCTCGGTCTTTGGAGGTTTCCGGACCTACCAGAGACGAGGATGCTACCGGAGAGCCCTTGACGCAGGAGCCTCCTGCTTGGGAGCGTGCTTTCGCTCGGTTGGCTGATTTGGTGGAGACACAGACGAGGATGCTGGCAGAGCAGGCTAGGGAGATTCAGGAGCTGAGGGTGACCCGCGAGGCAGTTCCGCCGGTCCCCTTGGTGGTAGATCCGCCTGTGGTACCCGATGTACCCCCAGTTCCTGTGGCAGTTCCGGCAGTGAGAGTTGAGGATCCCCTGCAGAGGGAGGAGGAGCTAGAGGCGGCAGCGCGAGTGCAGCAGAGCGGCCTCAACGCCTTTCTGAAGCTCCATCCTCCCGAGTTTCATGGGCAGTCGGCAGATCCTCTTGCGCCAGAGCGTTGGTTGAGGGAGGTGGACACGATTTTCGCGGCCATGCTTTGCACCGATCGCCAGCGAGTCGCCCTGGCCACCTTCATGCTGAAGGGTGACGCCGCCGACTGGTGGGCTACCCGAGTGGTGGACATTCCAGAGGGAGTGGAGCAGCTTTCTTGGGCGGGTTTCCGGAGGCATTTTCTGGACGAGTATTTTCCGTTCTCGACGCGACAGATAGTGGAGCGGGAGTTCGAGCAGTTGACGCAGGGTTCCATGTCGGTTGCTGACTACTCTACGCGCTTTACGAGTCTGTCCAGATTTGCTCCAGCCTTGGTGATGGACGAGGTCACGAGGTGCCGGCGATTCGAGCTGGGTCTCAGCAGCGCTATCCGGGTGCACGTCACTGCCCACGCTTTCACGAGGTACTCCGACGTAGTGTCTCGGGCGAAGACCGTCGAGAGAGACCTCGGGATTCAAGTGCGGGCTCCGACCCCTTCTTCAGATCAGGGTCCTTCCGGGAGTCGGGACCAGGGGCAGCGCAAGAGGAAGAGGCCCCGCTTCGAGCAGTCAGCGGCTGCCTCTCCTCCAGCAGATGCGGTGCCAGTGGGATCCAGCACCCATTGCAGCAGTGCCCATCCAGTCCTGGCAGCCGGAGAGGCGGCGCTGTTTTCATTGTCAGCGCATCGGGCATATCAGATACAATTGCCCAGATGCTGATCGACCCCGAGTGCCACCTCAGCAGCCGCGTTCTTGCAGCAGCAGCTTCCGCGCCAGCAGCAGCAGCAGCCTCAGCGTCAGCAGCAGCCAGTGCAGCCGGCGAGGCGTGCTCCTGTTCCTCAGCCGCGGTTGGTTCAAGGCAGAGTTGCAGCGCTTACGGCCGAGGAGGCGCAGCCTTCGGGTGTCATGGTTCGAGGTATCATCTTGTGTTCCCAGCTCTCTAGTATAAGGATAGGTGTGTGTGTAATTGGTGGTTATTATGCAAGTGTGTGGGGTATCTGGATGAGTGAGTGTCAAGAGCGGTTGTTTGGGTTAAGGAAGCCGGGTTTTAGCTGTCCTGGCAGTGAGTTCCCATCAGTAGGTACCGCCGATGCAGTCGGAGGGGTACTGAATTTGGGAGTATGCTAGGTAGGGGCTACCCGGTAAGAGATTATTGAATGGTGTCGCGAGCGTGGAATCGCTCTCCCCTTCGTTGGATCCGCGTAGTACAGCCCCGGCGTTAGACAGGCTCCCGGTCAGAGGACCAGGCGAGCTACGGAGCGGGGAGAGGCTACCGGTGGACCAGGGGTAGAGAGCAGTCTAAGTCTCTCCCAAAGTCCCAAAATGTCTCCTTTCGGGAGTGAGGGTGTGGATGAGGCGAAGGCGGGTCGCTCGTGACCCAAATTTCTGTTGGACCGTTCCCAATGATGTTGGGTCCGGTCTTGCAAAGGATGTTGAATGACATCGTTGGGTGATCATCTAGATGTAGGTGATCCGGGGAGTTAGTGGTGTTTTAAATGATGTCTTCTTCCAGTGTTCCTTTCTGGATTAAGGGGCCTTGTGAGGTCGGCGTTGGAACCCGGGCTAGGGTACTTCGTGTTCCTTGTTTGGTTGTCGGGGTATCCTATATCGGGATTCCATGGTGCCCTCCCGAGGTTTCTTTTCCCAGGTAAGGGATGCCATGGAAGCATCAGATAGATGAGAGATCAAGTGCGAGTTTGGTTAGAGGTTAAGGCCTTTTGGGCTGAGTGGTTTCTGGTAAAGGCATATCTGTGGACCCGGGTAAGACGCTTGCTATGTCGAATTGGCGTAGGCCGTCGAACCCCGCAAGGATTCGGAGCTTCCCGAGTTGGAGGGTTATTGTAGGAAGCTTGACGAGGGACTCTCGAAGATAGCTGTTCCTCTTAACCGCCTTACTCGGAAGGATGTCCGGTTCGAGTGGTCCCCGTCTTGCGAGGAGAGCTTCCTGGAGTTTATCGGAGGCTCACCTCAGCGCCAATTCTTACCTCTCCGTCTAGGAGTGGTGGGTTCGCAGTTGGATAAAGGGTGCGTCCGCGATCCTGCTCACGTCATCCCGTTCGAGCCGCTCGTCTCTGAGCCGGACAGTCATTCGTGGAGCAGTCGATTGAGATCATGGACCGCCGCGTGAGGAGGTTCTGCACCAAGACCGTCCAGTTGGTCGAGGTGCGATGGCAGCACCGTTCCGGTGTTAAGGACACTTAGGAGCTCAAGGGATGCCAGGTGTGACGCGTATTCGCATCTTTTCTCCTCCTAGATGTTTTTGCATATTTTGAGGACAAAATTTCCTAAGGGGGGAAGAATGTTATATATGTGTCACTTTTAGCCTGCTGGTAACCGTTAGAGCGTCCTGGCAGTTTTAAAATTTTTAGGGTTTTCGATCGGAACCGCTTATTTTTGGACTGTTAGCTATCGTCTGAGCTAGAGGACTCCGATTGGAAATCTAACTGCATATTTGGTGTCCTGGTGCCATTTTAGACCTCTCACGAAAATTTCATCGAATTCCGGCATCGTTTGCAAAAATTTCGCAGTTCCGGGGCGTATCCGGGTTTTTAAGTCGCGCTCTACTTAAAAGGAATCTAAAATATCTACACTATTCATCATCTTCCCGACGTGATTCTCTCTCCCCCTCTCTTTTTTCCCGTTTGAAGCCCCCTAACCCCTCAAAACCAAAAACCTAAAGCACGGGAAGTGTAGATCGGGTCCCGATCTACGCTCCGGTGTCTTCAAATCCGATTCCGACGATCCTAGCCTCCCCGACCTCCCCTTTTCTCCTCTGTTTTGGCCCAAATCGAGGGCCGTGAGATCGGGGCGTGAGAAGGCTTTTGGGAAGGGTTTCGGCGCGTGGAGAGCCACCGGACGCCTCTTCCTCCCCTCGGTAAGCCTCCTTTCCCTCTTTTTCTTGTTTAGATGATTGCTAGGGAGGGGTTTTTGTGTTGGGGGGGGGTCGGTGGCAGTGGGGGGTCGTCGGAGGGTGGTCGGAGGTGGTTGGAGGTGGTCGGCGGCAGTGGGAGGGGTGGTTGGAGGTGCTCGGCAGGCAGGGCCACTGCCCCGGGCAGCAGGCAGCGGCGGCAGCGGCCCAGGCAGCGCGTAGGCTGGGCGCGTGCGGGGATGCGCGCGTGCGCGCGCGGTCGTGCGTGCGCGCGGCATGTGCGCGGGTGTGCGCGGGTTTGGGGCTGGCAGTGCTGGTCGTGCTGGGCGCGCGGGACGGGCTGGCAGGGCTGGCGTGCTCGAGCTGGGGGCCTCAGGCAGCACAGGCAGTGTGCGCTCGGGGGTGCCGTGTGCTAGGCGTGCGCGAGGTGGTGCCGTGTGCTAGGCGTGCGCGAGGTGGTGCCGTGTGCTAGGCGTGCGCGAGGTGCTGGTCGTGCAGGCGCGCGGGCGTGCTGGTCGTGCAGGCGCGCGAGCGTGCTGGGCGCTGGGTGCGGGCGAGCTGATCGTGCGGGCATGCGGACGTGCTGGGCGGAGCGCACGGGTATGCTGGCGCGCGAGGAGCTGGTCCCGAGGGGTGCTAGCAGCCGGACAGTGGTGATGCTCGTGCAGATGTGGCGAGGCAAGGACTGGGGCGCGCGCGGAGGAGGCGCGAGGCGAGGAGCTGAGCGCGAGGCGCGGCGTGGCAGGAAGGTGTGCGCGGGGACGAGGCGCCGTGCGCGGGGGCGTGCGGGGTGCTCGCGGGCCAGCGCACGGCGTGCGGGGCGCGTGCGGGCTGCCGCGGCTGGGCGCGGTGGACGCGCGGTGCCCCGGGCGGTGCGCGGAGTGCGCGGGCTGAGGCGCGGCGGCGCGTTCGGGCGGTCGGGTGGCCGTGCGGGTGGTGGCCGGCCGTGCGGGTGGTTGTCGGAGTGCTCGGGCTAGCGTGCGTGCGGGTCGTATGCACGTTTGCCCGAGTGTTGGGTGTTAAGTTGTGGGTTTATGTATGATCTTGTGTATTTTGTGGTGTTTATGGATTTTAACTCACCATTTTGTATGTCTATCTTGCAGAGCTAGACGGACGGTCGCGCAACGACCCCGATCTCTGGTGAGTGGGACAATCCAACCCAGTAGAGAGGCGTTATACGCACTTGGGCGTATACCGACCTCTCCTGGGGCGTCATGGATTATATTAACCTGTAATAATATGTATTGCATGTGAGCATGATGAAAAATGTAGGATGCATGCTACCCTAGGCTTTTATGTTAGGGACTTGCACCCATAGGATAGGTGTAAGAGCCATGCAGCATGTCCCCTGGTTTTCATGCTAGGAAACCCCGGCCTATGCATGCGTCCTACTAGTTTTATTTATTAAATTAAATACTGGTATCTGTTAGATCGCATGCCTTAGGATAATATTATAGGGAGGAGCCTTGCGAGGTCAACGCTGAGACCCGTGTTAGGGTACTCTGTGTTCCTTGTTTGGTTGTCGGGATGTCCTGTATCGGGACCTCGGGCTGCCCTCCCAAGGTTCTAGTCCCAATAATATTATATGTAATGATTGTATGATTGGTATAATTATTAGCATAGTTGGTGGATATTATAGGGGAGGGGCCTTGCAAGGACAGCGGTGAGACCCGGGTTAGGGTACTCCGTGTTCCTTGTTTGGTTGTCGGGGTATCCTATAACGGGAACTCACGCCGCCCTTCCGAGTTTCTTTCCCCCAATGATATTCCAGCCTTGCTGATTTTTGTACATGTTCCCGCATCTTGATGATGCACCTGGTTGAATTCAGAGGAATTCATGACATTTGAGTTGTGATGAGATGTATTGTCGGCGGATCCGAGTGGATCATATGCGTATGGATAGGCTGTTCTGTTCCCTGCGTTGGATCCGGTAGAGGCTACCCCCAGCGTTAGAAAGGTCGTCCTTCGGAGGACCCACCTCAGTAGGCACCTCCTGATTTGGTTTCGGACTGTGCTGAAGTTGTGGGTGGAGACCAAGCGGCCTACGGAGTGGAGGGAGAGACTATCGGTGGACCAAGGGTGACCAACAGCCTAGTCAGTCCCAAAATCCTATGTCACCCGTGGTAGGGTGAGGGTGAGGGTGTAGTGGGTTGGCGATGAGCGACCTACTGGATTTGTGAATGGATGATTTTCAGTCCCAATAGCCTATGTCACCCATGGATGGGTGAGGGTGAGGGTATGGTGGTTCGGCGAAGTACGAACCACTGGATTATGTTGTTATGTATTGATGGCTGGATAAAATAACGGAATATTGGAAAATATTGTCTGTGATGCACGGGTTGTGCCGTTCACTGAGCGTGTGGCTCACCCCTCGCATATGTTTTTCCCCAGTGGTCACTGAGCCTGAGCTAGAGCCGGAGCAGCAGTTGGAGCTTTCCGAGGGATTTCTTCAGTAGCGGAGCAGCGCCACGTTCCGCGAGTGCCAGAGGTTATCAGCATCCCTTCTTGACTGTATGTATTTGATTTCCGTGCTTGGCACGTGTTTGTATATGTTCAGTTGTATTTGTGTATATTGGCTCTCACAGGACAGATGATTGAGTATCGAGTCTGTAGAATGTTTATTCACAGATTCAATCTTTTGCTTCCGCATTTGGTGTATATATCATGTCAGCCCCTTTTGTTGCATGTGTGTCATTCTAGTTGTCTGTGTATGATATATATTATTGACCTCCTGTGTAGGCTTCTGATATTATATATACACTTGCCGCGTCCCTGGGTTGGCCGCCCTGGGGCGTGACACATAGGATATTGGGACTGACTAGGCTGTTGGTCACCCTTGGTCCACCGATAGTCTCTGCTCCACTCCGTAGGCCGCTTGGCCTCCTCCCACACTTCAGCACAGTCCGAATCTAAATCAGGAGGTACCTACTGATGAGAGCCCTCTGACGGGATGGCCTTTCTAACGCTGGGGCAGTCTCTATACGGATCCAACGAAGGGAACAGAAACAACCTATCCATACGCATGCGATCCACTCAGATCCGTCGACAACACATCTCATCGACTCTAATGTCATGAATTCCTCAGAATTCCTCCAGGGCGCATAACTAAGATGCGGGGAAACATATCTTATAATATTATCGGGAAAAGAAACCTTGGGAGGGCACCATGAGGTCTCGACATAGGATATCCCGACAACGAAACAAGGAACACGGAGTACCCTAGCCCGGGTCTCAATGTTGACCTCGCAAGGCCCCTTAATATTCCTTAAGGCATGCTAAAATACCATAAGTTCACATTTAATTTAATAAATTAAACTAGTAGGACACATGCATAGGTCGAGGCTTTCCTAGCTTGAAAACATGGAGTCAGGATGCATGGCTCTTACACACATCCTAAGGGTGCAAGTCCCTAACATACAAGATCTAGGGTGGCATGCATACTACATACTAATCATGCTTGCATAGATTACATATTATACAAGTTAATATTAAACTATAGTGCCCCAGGGGAGGACGGTACACGCCCAAGTGCATATAGCACCTCCCTACTGGGTTGGGTTGTCCCACTCACCAATAACCGAGTCGTCGCGCGACCATCCGTCAAGATCTGCAAGACAGGGAAATCAACTCGGTGAGTAAAATACACAAATATAACAAAAAATACACTAAAATACCCAACACTTGGACAAGCGTACATACGGCCCGTACGCACGCGAGTCCGAGCACCCCGACTCACCCGAACCCCCAGGCAGCCGTACGCACGGCCACCCGACCCAGGCGCACAGCCGCGCCCCAGCCCGCGTGCCCAGACGCACTGCCGAGCCCTCTGCCCGCAAGCCCGGACCCGCTGCCGAGCCCCCCGGGTGCATCGCGCGCTCACTGCGCCCCAGCGCAGCACTCGCGCGCAAACCCGCACGCCCTGCACCCCAGCGCAGCACCCCGCTCGCCTCACCGCACGCGCACAGCATGCACTGCGCCTCTGCGCAGCGCTCCGTGCGCACGCCCCCGCACGGCCCCCTGCGCGCAGCACCCGCACGCGGCCCCGCACGCACAGCACGCACTGCACCTCTGCGCAGCACCCCGCGCGCACGCCCCCGCACGGTGCCCAGCGCGCAGCACCCGCACACTCCTGCTCCACCCGCGCGCACGCCAGCGCGCACGCCCCCGCACGGCGCCCAGCGCGCAGCACCCGCACACTCCTGGTCCACCCCCGCGCACGCGCGCGTGCCCTGCCACCCTGCTCTGCCCGCCCTGCCTACCAGCCTGCCAGCCTGCGCTGCCAGCCTACCCGAGACAACCCTACCACCTCCCCGACGGCCACCAGTGGCCACCAACAGCCACCAACCGCCACCAACCGCCATCAACAGCCACCAACAGCCATACATACCCAAAAACACCTTCTAATCAAGCATCTAAACAAGAAAGGAAGGAAAAGAAACTCACCCAAGGAGAGGAAAGGAAGGGGAGGAAGATCGGGTGCTCTTCGCGCACCGAAACACCGCCTCCAAGACTACCACCTCCGAGATCTCCAACTCAGCTAGAGAGGGGCTGAAACAGAGGAGAAAAGAGGGTATGAGAAGGGGTCACACATGTGGGAATTCAAATCCGAGACCACCGGAAGGTAGATCGGGTTCTTACCTATCCTTTCTCTTTTTAGGGTTTTTGATTTCCACCACTAGAACTAGGTCATATGGGGGGATTAAAGAGAGGGAGAGAGAGAGAAATTTTGGAGAAGATGATGAATAGGAGGGCTTATGTTGTCGTGGGATTTTGTTATGGCCACACCCACACCACACACACTCACTCCACTTAGATTAGCCCTAATTAGGTTTAGGCTAGGATTAGTGAGGTTTAAGTGTACTTAGGTGAGGTTTGACCTCAGTCAACCCAACCACACTAAAATCCAAATTCATTTGACCAAGTCAAACGTCAACTTTGACCAAGTCAAGTCTCCCAATGACTTCTCGCTTGGTCAAAACCCGGATACGCTTCGAAACTGTGAAATTCTGAAACGTTACCGGAATTTGATGAAATTTTCGTGAGCGGCTTGGAATGGTACCAGGACACATAATATGCAGTTAGTTTTTCGATCGGAGTCCCCAAACTCAGGATGATAGCTAAAAGTCCAAAATTTTAGCGGTTCCGATCGAAAAACGAAAAAAACTGAAAAACCGCCAGAATGTTCCAATGGTGCGCGCGGAGTGGGCGTGCGGGTGCGCGTGGGCACTGGCGCGAGCGGGAGTGCGCGCGGGACAGCCCAGGAGCTCGGGTAGGTGCTAGGGCACCCAGCCATGCGTGCGTACGCGCGTGCTCGCATACGTGCGAGCCCGTATGAATGCATGTCTAAGTCTTTGGTATTTCTAATGATTTCTATGTGTAAATTGTGTTGTTACTCACCAAATTGGATGCCCCTACCTTGCAGATCTCGTCGGAAGGGATGCGCGAGGTCCCGGGTCGTATGGTGAGTGGTTCGATTCCAATCCCCCCCCCCTCTCTAGGGATGCGCTCGACGCGTGTAGACCCGCGTCGCGCATCAATGGGGCCCCCTAGCTATAATATGTGGATATCTTGATAATGCATGTTTTGCTATGATGTAACCATGCCACGTTAGACATTATATGCTAGGGATATACATCCATGTATCATGTATAGAGGCCATACATGCTTAGACGTCATGTCCCATGCTTGAAAAGCCTCGATCTACGCATGTTTCCCATTTAGTTTAATTTATTTAAATCAAAATGAGATTATATTGGTATAAGCATGCCTTAGAGAATATTATAACCTTGTTGTTATAATATATGTTTCCCCGCATCCTAGTTATGCGCCCTGGAGGAATTCTTGAGAATTCATGACATTAGTAGTGTTAGAAATCGTTGTCGACGGATCCAAGAGGATCGTATCCGTGTGAGTAGGCTGTTTTCTCCCCTTCGTTGGAGCCGAGTAGGGACTCCCCGGCGTTGGGGAAACTGTCCTGACAGAAGGGTCCCATCTATAGGTACCACCGATGCGTTGGAGGGTACTGATCGTGGGAGTATACCAGATAGAGGCTACGCGAAGGAGAGGCTACTGGTGGACCAAGGGTGGAGAGCAGCCTAGTCTGTCGCAAAAGGCCCATGTCACCCCTAAAGGGTGAGGGTGAGGTGGGTCGGCGATGTTACGACCCACTAGCTTGTACAGTTACTCCCGTTTAGGGACTTTAATTATTTTAAGGTTAATATGAGTGTGTTGCATAGATTGTTGTTGCGCCTGTGTTTTGATATCTCGATAAGTGATTGTCAAGAGTAGTTGTTTTTCATTGGGTTCGCTTTGCGAATATGGGATCGTTCTCCCCTTCGTTGGATCCGATGTAGGAACTTCTCGGGATTACAGCTGTCCTGACAGAGGGCTCCCATCTGTAGGTATTACAGATGCATTCGGGAACGTACTAACCATGGGAGTATACCAGGTAGAGGCTACCCGGGGAAAGGGCTACCGGTGGACCAAGGGTGTAGAGCGGTGAGTTGAAGAGGCCGGGTTGTAGCTGTCCTGACAGAGGGCTCCCATCCGTAGGTACCACCGATGCATTCGGGAGCGTACTGATTGTGGGAGTATACCAGGTAGAGGCTACCCGGGAGAGGATTAAGGAATGATATTGATGAGGGTGAGGATGAGGCGAAGACACATCGCCGCGTGACCCATTCGTTGTTCGACCTTTCCCTTAGTTGTTGGGTCCGGTCTCGTAATCGATGTTCAAGGACATCGTTGGGCAGTTATCTAGATGTAGATGATCCAGTAGTGTTGTGTAGACCAGTAATTCCGGGTCTCCTCGACCAACGGTATGGTCTCTCCCCAAAAGTCCCAAGGGTCTCCCTCCGGGAGTGCGGGTGAGGGTGAGGTTCGTTACGCTGCCGCGTGACCCTGTTATCCAGGGGTTTCCACCCATGTTTTCCTTGAAAGGAAAGTGTATATGTATTGAACTGTAGTATGGTGATTGGTTTCCAGCCACTCACTGAGCTTGTAGCTCACCCCTCGCATACTGTTTCTTTTCAAGGGCAGTGTTGGGCGTGGAGCTGGAGCTTTCCTGTGGCGTGGTCTTATGGGCGTGGAGCGTTCTTCCGGTGGATGGCGAGTGTGAGGCTGTCAGCAGTCCTAGAGTCATTGTATGTATTGTAAATCGTGCATGTGGCACAAGTTGTATTTTCTTTGGTCTAGACTTGGCTCTCACAGGACAGTGATTGTGTATTCGAGTTTGTAATAATATTTTTGATTTACAGACACTGTTTATATATTATGCTTCCGCTTTTCAGTCAGTTATCATTATCTTGCTTTGCCACCTTGTGTATTGTTGTTGGAGTCTTTATTGACCTCAGGTATTGATAGCTGATATTTTCTTATTGCCATGTCTCGGGGACGGCTGCTGAGGCGTGACAAAAGTTGGTATCAGAGCCTGGTCCTGTCAGAGCCTAAGTCTAGTCGTATAGATGATGAGTCGTAGGATTGTCATCCGAGTACTCTTGTTTTAGAAGTTATCTTAGGTTGCTGACATGCCTCCTCGCATCCGTTGACGTGGACGTGACCCCCTGGACCCACCCTTAAGTTGTCGACTGGGTCGACTGGTTAGGGTCAGTTGTTGGATCTCTTGTAATGGGATTAAGGCTTGGGTAGGAGATTCTAGCCTAGTAGTGTGATAGTGATGAATTGGTCACAATTTCTAAGGTATGGATTGCATCTCGATAATGGAACTTCTTTCCCATGTATCAGTATCGCTGGTAACCATGGAGTTCGCGTGCGGCGCCAGTTTCAAGTTTTGAGGGTGTGGAGTATTGCTCATTAAGGGGTGATGTCTTCTTCCAGTCTTCCTACTTAGGATAAGGGGCCTTGCAGGGTCAGCGTTGAGACCCGGGCTAGGGTACTCCATGTTCCTTGTTTGGTTGTCGGGATATCCTATATCGGGACCTCATGGTGCCCTCCCAAGGTTCTTTTCCCAGTCAAGGAATACCTTTGAAGCATCAAATTGATGATGGATTTTTCCTCTCACTTGGAAGGTGCTGTAGCGAGTGGTGATGCGTACAATCGGGATTGGGTGCATCCTATTGCAGCTTGGTGGGCGATTGCTTGTGGACTGGGTTCCATAGTGGCATCTGGAGTCGCTTCGATATATCATTGTGCGTTGTAGCTGCCCGGTTGAGGCCAGAGCCCTGTGAGGTGCTCCCAGATACTATGCTTGTTGGTGCGCCCATATGGCAGAGATAGTAGGCTTGGGAGGCTACCAGGTAGAGGCCACACCGGGAGAGTGCTACTGGATGATGTCGAGAGCGTAGACTCCCTAAGATGAATCTGCCCATGGAGTGCAGGATGCTGGAGTTCCAATGATTATAGTTGAGCAACCTATCTCTGGCGGCAGGTGAAGCACAGTTGTGGATACTGTCGCGTTTTGCCCCACATTGGTCGCAAATAAGGAGACGCGATGCTAGCGTTCGTGATGGGACTCAACCGCCCTATCGGATAGATGACGTCGCATAGGCATTGTCGAGGTCCGACGACCCCTTATTGCGTGTCTTGTGGATTAAGCGCGGTTGAGCGGCTTACCAAGCGTGTAAGTGTCATCATGAGCGCCAGCCATGCTCGAGGAGTAGAATCGGGACTTAATTGTTCGTGGTGTTGTTTTGATCTCCCTGTGGAGGTAGAAGATCAAATACCTTTGCCGCGAATCGATGATCTGTTTGACCAGCTCTGGGAGCGAGTGTCTGCTGTTAGATCGATCTTCGCACAAGGGTACCACAAGTCGGAGATCCGAGAGTTAGACATCCCGTAGATGGCCTTTCGTGACCGTTCAGGCACTACGAGTTTTAAGTACTGCCGTCGGGGTTGACGAATGCGTCGGATGCCTTCGTGGATCTCAAAAGTTTTATTGGGCTTCCGTGGACTACTTTGGGGTAGTCTTCATTGAGATTGCTAGTGGTGCGATGAAAAGGTGATGTGGGTGACCTTGTTTCCCCAGGTTGGCATGCCCTCAGGCAAAGTTCAAAAATCATCATTGAGTGGAAAGCGTCAGTCCATCGAGATTTCCTCAGTGGACGTGGGAGTGGGTTATCAGGGATTGTTGGAGACTCGCTAATGTCACATTCGGGTCATGACACCGTCTGGGTGACCATTGACCGACTGACTAAGTCTGCGCTTCCCTCCCTAATCCGACTGATTGAGTGTCTGGACGCTTCGACGTGGGTTTTCACCTTCATGACTGTTCATCTTCATGGCACTCCAGTCGGAGCTATTTTGGTTGAGACGTGAGGGTTACTTTGAGGTTGTGGCGCAGCCTTGGCGGGTTTTGGCGCGAGCCTCCATTTAAGTATAGCGTTTCATCGCCGATGGACAGTCGGGCAAAGAAGACGATTCAGACCTTGGAGGACATGCTAAGTGCCTGCGTGCTCGATGATGAGGGCAGTTGGGTGAGGCACCACCCATTTGTTGGGGTATGCTTGCAAGATGACTGCCATTCGAGCATCCAGATGGATCTGTGAACGGCACTCTACAGGCGCAGTTTTATACCTCCCTTGTGTTGGGACGGTTGACGAGCGCCAGTTGGAGGAGCCATAAGTCAGTTGTTTGACCTTGCGGTGGCCAGGTTGGTTCGTGTGTGCATCTGCACCTCCCTGAACTGATAGAAGGGCTACGCAGGTCATCATCGCAAGGAGCTTACCTTTGGGTTTGGTGATCATATTTTTAAGAAGGTGTTTTGGTTTAAGGGCACCCTCTGTTTTGACGTTCGGGGCAAGCTGAGTTTGCTCTTTAATGGGACCATTTCTCGTCATTGAGTGGATTGGGGAGGTGACTTATCATGTAGCCTTTCCCCCACAGCTGGCTCATGCCCACGACGTCATCCTTGTCTCATGGCCGAGGCGTTATGTCCACAATTCCGCTCATGTCATTATGTTTGACCGCCTCATCCTCGAGGTGGATTTGTCGTTCGTGGAGCAGTGGATCGCGGTCAAGGACCAGCATGAGAAGAGGCTCCACGCTAAGACAGTTCCTTTGATTATAGTGTGTTGGTAGCGTCAGTCCGGTGCAAAGACCACTTGGGAGCAAAAGGTCTATGTGAGATACTTGCTATATTCGGTCTTCCCTTGGGGTTTCCTTAAATTTCGAGGACTAAATTTCCTAAGGGGGGAAGAATGTTGTGCCTGTGTCATTTGGAGCGCTCTGATTGAAAATTTGGCTACATAATTTTTCTCCTCGAAGTTATGTATTTCCAATTTGGTATTTGGATTTGATTTTGTTAAAATCCAAGATGAAGAGGTTTAAATATGAGTTTATTATGAGATGCTTAGTTTCGAATTAGCTTTCACACAAAAGTGGAATTAGATCAACTGGATTCCTGTAGTAAAAGTTATGGGTATTTTTCCAAGTATACCCCGGGGAGAGAAATTCTGGCAGCAGCCCTATTCAATGTTTATCTCACATTTCGGAATAGCTAGAGCGATTATTTGATTATGGCAAAAACATGAAAGTTGTAGATAATCTTCTTGGCTTTCCAACGGACTTTGAATTGTGCAATTCGGAGCTATATTGAGGAAGTTATGGCTGTTCTAGTGAAGCATGTATAGAATTTCTGGTCAAGGACGACTTAGTCATTTGAATCCCTCTTTAGATATTTATGTGCCCCAAAATATCTCTCCCTCTCTCTCTCCCACATCCCATGTCCATTTTTCTTGGCCCTCTCGTCTCTCTTTTCAAAGCCCCCCCAAGGTGTTTATGTTATTTCCACAAAGAGAAGGAAAAGGTGCAAGTGCAAGAGAAAACTTGTGTAGGTTTTGTTGTTGTTGTTGATCTCCTCTCTCTCAAGCACCCTCTCATATCTTGTTCTCCCGCCCTTGATTTTGTAGCCAAGGAGGCTGAGGAGGTGGTGGTAGTGGTGGTGGTGGTTGAGGTGGTCGCGGGTGCATCGAGGGCCCCCGAGTCTCCCCCTTTCAACCCCCCTCACAAGGTGAGCTGTTCCCCTTCTTTTCTTGGTTTTCATGGCATGGGGGGCAGTTAGGGTGTTCATGCATGCTATGCATATGGGTTAAAGTGTGTGTGAGGGGTTGGGGAGGGGTAAAAAGAGGTTGGGAGAGGTTGGGCGCGCGTTGGGGGCAGTCTGCGCGCGTGCGCTCACAGGCGCGCACGCAGGTGGGCGTGCAGACGCACGTGGGCGCGTGCGCGTGAGTACGCGGGTGAGCGCGAAGTGGGTGCGCGGGTGCGCGCGGGAGCTGGCGCGAGCGGGGGTGCGCGCGGGACAGCCCAGGGGCTCGGGTAGGTGCTGGGGCACCCGGGCATCTGTGCATACGCGCGTGCTCGCATGCGTGCGAGCCCGTATGCATGCATGTCTAAGTCTTTGGTATTTCTAATGATTTCTATGTGTAAATTGTGTTGTTACTCACCAAATTGGATGCCCCTACCTTGCAGATCTCGTCGGAAGGGATGCGCGAGGTCCCGGGTCGTATGGTGAGTGGTTCGATTCCAACCCCCCCCCCCCCTCTCTAGGGATGCGCTCGACGCGCGTAGACGAGCGTCGCGCATCGATGGGGCCCCCTAGCTATAATATGTAGATATCTTGATAATGCATGTTTTGCTATGATGTAACCATGCCACGTTAGACATTATATGCTAGGGATATACATCCATGTATCATGTATAGAGGCCATACATGCCTAGACGTCATGTCCCATGCTTGAAAAGCCTTGATCTATGCATGTTTCCCATTTAGTTTAATTTATTTAAATCAAAATGAGATTATATTGGTATAAGCATGCCTTAGAGAATATTATAACCTTGTTGTTATAATATATGTTTCCCCGCATCCTAGTTATGTGCCCTGGAGGAATTCTTGAGAATTCATGACATTAGTAGTGTTAGAAATCGTTGTCGACGGATCCAAGAGGATCGTATCCGTGTGAGTAGGCTGTTTTCTCCCTTTCGTTGGAGTCGAGTAGGGACTCTCCGGCGTTGGGAAAGCTGTCATGACAGAGGGCTCCCATCTATAGGTACCACCGATGCGTCGGAGGGTACTGATCGTGGGAGTATACCAGGTAGAGGCTACGCGAAGGAGAGGCTACTGGTGGACCAAGGGTGGAGAGCAGCCTAGTCTGTCCCAAAAGGCCCATGTCACCCCTAAAGGGTGAGGGTGAGGGTGAGGTGGGTCGGCGATGTTACGACCCACTAGCTTGTACAGTTACTCCCGTTTAGGGACTTTAATTATTTTAAGGTTAATATGAGTGTGTTGCATATGTTGTGCGTTGTCATTCGGAGCGCTCTGATTGAAAATTTGGGTACATAATTTTTTTTCCTAAAAGTTATGTATTCCTGATTTGGTATTTGGATTTGATTTTGTTAAAATCCAAGATGAAGAGGTTTAAATATGATTTTATTATGAGATGTCCAGTTTTGAGTTAGCTTTCGTACAGAAGTGGAATTAGATCAACTGGATTCTTGTAGTAAAAGTTATGGGTATTTTTCCAAGTATACCCCGGGGATGGAAATTCTGGCAGCAGCCCTGTTTTATGTTTAGCTCTAATTTCGGAATAGCTGGAGAGATTATTTGATCTTGTCATGAACATGAAAGTTGTAGATAATCTTCTTAGCTTTCCAACGGACTTGGAATTGTGCAATTCGGAGCTATATTGAGGAAGTTATGACTGTTCCAGTGAAGCATGCGCAGAATTTCTAGTCAAAGGGCGACTAGGTCTTTTCATTCCCCTTAGATATTTGTTGCATAAATATCTTCTCTCTCTCTCCCTCCCATAACTTCCACGCCTATTTTTCAAGCTCTCTCTTCCTCTCTCTCAGCCCCTTTGATTAAATTCCCCAAAGAGAAGGTGGAGGAAAAAGAAATGGTGAGGGTTGTTCATGTGTTGTCTTGTTGTTGTTGTTTGTTCCCCTCTCTCTCAAGCACCTTTACATGGATTCCCCCCCCCTGATTTGCAGCCATAGGAGGGCTGAGGTGGTGGTGGTGGTTGAGGTGGTCGCGGGTGCGTCGAGGGCCCCCGAACCTCCCCCTTTCGTTCCCCCTCCCAAGGTGAGCCCTTCCTCTTCTTTTCTTGGTTTTCATGGCTTAAGGGGCTGTTGGGGAAGTCATGCATGCTATGCATGGGGGTTAGGGTGTGTGTGAGGGGTTGGGGAGGGTTAAAAAGGGGTTAGGGCAAGGTGGGCGCGCGTTGGGGGCAGTCTGCGCGCGTGCGCGCGCAGGCGGGCGCGCAGGAGGGTCCTGGCGCGAGCGGGGGTGCGCGCGGGGCAGTGCGCCTGGGCATGCGCCTGGGCGCGGAGCTGGGGACCAGTGCGCGCGCGCGTGCGTGTGCGTGCTGGGGCGTGCGCGGGGTGCTGCGCGTGGGCTGGACGCGCAGTGCGTGGGGGCGCGCGCGAGTGTGCGCGCGCGTGCGGCAGCGCGTTTGGGCGCGCGGGCGGGCGCGCGGCAGTGCGCCGAGGGTGCTTGGGTGCGTGCGTTCATGCGCATTCGTGCGTGCGCGTGCGGAGGCCGTGCGTGTGGCTGCCCAAGTGTTCGGGTAGGTGTCGGGGCACTCGGACTCGCGTGCGTACGTGCGTGCTCTCATGCGTGCGAGTCTGTATGCATGCTTGTCCGAGTATTGGGTATTTCTAATGATTTCTATGTATAAATTGTGTTGTTGCTCACCAAATTTGATGCCCCTACCTTGCAGATCTTGTCGGATGGGATGCGCGAGGTCCCGGGTCGTAAGGTGAGTGGTTTGATTCCAATCCCCCCCCCCTCTCTAGGGATGCGCTCGACCCGCATAGACGCGCGTCGCGCATCGATGGGCCCCCCTAGCTATATATGTAGAAGCTATGCATGCATGATTAATATGATATATGCATGCCACCTTAGACTTTGTATGCTAGGAAACGCACCCTTATATCATGTATAGCGGCCTATGCATGTTTAGTCACCATGTTTCATGCTAGGAAAGCCTTGACCTATGCATGTTCCCATTTAGTTTAATTTATTTAAATCAAGATGGGATTACCTGATTATATTGTTATAAGCATGACATTAGAGAATATTATAACCTTGTGGTTATAATATATGTTTCCCCGCATCTTAGTTATGTGCCCTGGAGGAATTCTTGAGAATTCATGACATTAGAAATGTTAGGAAGCGTTGTCGACGGATCCAAGAGGATCGCATGCGTGTGGGTAGGCTGTTCTCTTCCCTTCGTTGGATCCGTGTAGTGACATCCCCGGCGTTAGACAGGCTGTCCTGACAGAGGGCTCCCATCTATAGGTACCTCCGATGCATCGGACTGTGCTGATCGTGGGAGTATACCAGGTAAGCTACGGAGCGGGGAGAGGCTACCGGTGGACCAAGGGTGAATAGTAGTCTAGTCAGTCCCAAAAGGCCCATGTCACCCCTTAAAGGGTGAGGGTGAGGGTGGGGTGGGTCGGCGATGTTACGACCCACTAGCTTGTACAGTTACTCCCGTTTAGTGACTGTGATTATTTTAAGGTTAATAGGTGTTGCGTTGCATAGTTTGTGCCATTCAGTGAGTGTGTGGCACACCCCTCGAATATTCTTCTCCTCTAGAGTGGTAGTTGTTTCCATGGGGTTCGCTTTGCGAACATGGAATGTTCACTCCTAGCGTTGTCCGAGTTGAAGAGGCGGGTTGTAGCTGTCCTGACAGAGGGCTCCCATCCATAGGTACCACCGATGCAGTCGGAGGAGTACCGATCATGGGAATATACCAGGTGGAGGCTACCCGAAAGAGGGCTAACGAATGGTATCGTGAGCGTGGAATCGTTCCCCCCTTCGTTGGATCCGATGTAGGAACTCCCCGGCGTTGGCTAAACCTGTCAGAGGACTAGGCGGAGGCCACGAGGGTGGGAGAGGCTGCCGGTGGACCAGGGGTGTGGAATTGTTCTCCCCTTCGTTGGATCCGATGTAGGAACTCCCCGGCGTTGGCTATACCTGTCAGAGGACTAGGCGGAGGCCACGAGGGTGGGAGAGGCTACCGGTGGACCAGGGGTGTAGAGCAGTCTATGTCTCTTCCCAAAGTCCCAAGATGTCTCCTTTCAGGAGTGAGGGTGTGGATGAGGTGAAGACACGTCACCTCGTGACCCATTCGTTGTTCGACCGTTCCCATAGTTGTTGGGTTCGATCTCGTGATCGATGTTGAAGGACATCGTTGGGCGATTGTCTAGATGTAGATGATCCAGTAGTGTTGAGTAGACCAGTAAATCCGGGTCTCTTCGACTGACGGTATGGTCTCTAGACCAGTAAATTCGGGTCTCATCGACCGACGGTATGGTCTCTCCCCATAAGTCCCAAGAGACTTCCTCCGGGAGTGAGGGTGGGGGTGAGGTTGGTCGCGCCGCCGCGTGACCCAGTTATCCATGGGTTTCCACCCATGTTTTCCTTGAAAGGAAATTGATTATAATTTGAACTGTAGAATGGTGATTGGTTTCTAGCCACTCACTGAGCTTGTAGCTCACCCCTCGCATACTGTTTCTTTTCAGGGGCAGTGTTGGGCGTGGAGTTGGAGCTTCCTATGGTGTGGTCTTATGGGCGTGGAGCGTTCTGTCGGCGGGTGGCGTGTGCGAGGCTGTCAGCATTCCTAGAGTCATTTTATGCTTTGTAAATCGTGCATGTGGCACAGGTTGTATTTTCTTTGGTCTAGACTTGGCTTTCACAGGACATTGATTGTGTATTCGGGTTTGTAATAATATTGTTATATATTATGCTTCTGCTTTTCAGTCAGTTATCTTTATCTTACTTTGCCGCCTTGTGTATTGTTGTTGGTGTCCTTATTGACCTCAGGTATTGATAGCTGATATTTATTATTGCCACGTCTCGGGGACGGCCACCCCGGGGCTTGTCAAAAAGTTGGTATCAGAGCCTAAGTCTAGTCGTATAGATGATGAGTCATAGGATTGTCATCCGAGTACTCTTGTTTTAGAAGTTATCTTAGGTTGCTGACATGCCTCCTCACATCCGTTGACGTGGACGTGACCCCCTGGACCCACCCTTAAGTTGTCGACTGGGTCGATTGGTTAGGGTCAGTTGTTAGATCTCTTGTGCGGGATTAAGGCTTGGGTAGGAGATTCCAGCCTAGTAGTGTGATAGTGATGAATTGGTTGCAATTTCTAAGGTATGGATTGCGTCTCGATAATGGAGCTTCTTCCCTGTGTATCGGATTGGTAACCATGGAGTTCACGTGCGGCGCCTGTGTAAAGTGTTGAGGATGTGGCGTATTGCTCATTAAGGGATGATGTCTTCTTCTAGTCTTCCTACTCAGGATTAAGGGGCCTTGCAGGGTCAGCGTTGAGACCCGGGCTAGGGTACTCCGTGTTCCTTGTTTGGTTGTCGGGATATCCTATATCGGGACCTCATGGTGCCCTGCCAAGGTTTCTTTTCCCAGTCAAGGACTACCTTAGAAGCATCAAATTGATGGTGGATTTTTCCCTCTCACTTGGAAGGTGCTGTAGCGAGTGGTGATGCGTACGATCGGGATTGGGTGCGTCCTATTGCAGCTCAGTGGGCGATCGCTAGTGGACAGGGTTCCATAGTGGCATCTGGAGTCGCTTTGATATATCATTGTGCGTTGTAGCTGCCTGGTTGAGGCCAGAGCCCTGTGAGGTGCTCCCAGATACTATGCTTGTGGTGCGCCCATATGGCAGAGATAGTAGGCTTGGGAGGCTACCAGGGAGAGGCCACACCGGGAGAGTGCTGCTAAATGATGTCGTGAGTGTGGACTCCCTGTGATGAATCTGCCCATGGAGTGCATTATGCTGGAGTTCCAATGGTTATAGATGAGCGACCTATCTCTGGCGGCATGTGAAGCACAGTTGTGGATACTGTTGCGTTTTGCCCCACATTGGTCGCAAATAAGGAGACGCGATGCTAGCGTTCATGATGGGACTCAACCGCCCTATCGAATAGATGACGTCGCATAGGCATTGTCGAGGTTCGACGACCCCTTATTGCGTGTCTTGTGGATTAAGTGCGGTTGAGCGACTTACCAAGCGTGTAAGTGTCATCATGAGCGCCAGACATGCTCGAGGAGCAGAATCTGGACTTAATTGTTTGTGGTGTTGTTTTGATCTCCCCGTGGAGGTTGAAGATCAATTACCTTTGCCGCGAATCGATGATCTATTTGACCAGCTCTGGGAGCGAGTGTCTGCTGTTAGATCGATCTTCACACAAGGGTACCACAAGTTAGAGATCCGAGAGTTGGACATCCCGTAGATGGCCTTTCGTGACCGTTCAAGCACTACGAGTTTTAAATACTGCTGTCGAGGTTGACAAATGCGCCGGATGCCTTCGTGGATCTCAAAAGTTTTATTGGGCCTCCGTGGACTACTTTGAGGTAGTCTTCATAGAGATTGCTAGTAGTGCGATGAAAAGGTGATATGGGTGACCTTGTTTCCCCAGGTTGGCATGCCCTCAGGCAAAGTTCAGGATTCATCATTGAGTGGAAAGCGTCAGTCCATCAAGATTCCTCAGTGGACGTGGGAGTGGGTTATCAGGGATTGTTGCGGACTCGCTAATGTCACGTTCAGGTCACAACGTCGTCTAGGTGATCATTGACCGACTGACTAAGTCCACGCTTCCCTCCCTAATCCGACTGATTGAGTCTCTGGACACCTTGTTATATATGTGTCACTTTTAACCTTCTGGTAACCGTTAGACCATTCTGGCAGTTTTTCGGTTTTTTTCATTTTTCGATTGGAACCGCTAAAATTTCGGGCTGTTAGCTATCGCCCTGAGATTGAGGGCTCCGATTGAAAATGTAACTGCATATTATGTATCCTGGTGCCATTCCAAGCCGCTCACGAAAATTTCGTCGAATTCCGGTAACGTTTCAGAATTTCACAGTTCCGGGGCGTATCCGGGTTTTGACCGAGCGAGAATTCATTGGGAGAGTTGACTTGGTCAAAGTGGGCCCATAGACTTGGTCAACCCCTTTTGTTTTTATTTGTGGTTGGGTTGACCCAAGTCAAAACCCACTTAAGTTCACCTAATCCTCTCCTAATCCTAGTTAACCCTAATTTAAGTGGGGTTGACTTATATAATGAGATCTAAAAAGTTGCTCCCCACTATTCATCATCTTCCCCACTTGTTTTCTCTCTCCCCCTCTCTCTTTTTCTTGATTTAGAGCTAGTTAGAGGGCTTGGATCTCAAAACCCAAAGAAGAGAAAGGTAAGGGGAGCTCCCGATCTATCCACCGGTGGTCTCGGATTCGAGATCCGAGGTGTTTAGCCCCTTCTCACCCTCTCTTTTCTCCCCTGATTTCAGCTTTTCTTTGGCTAGGTGGAGATCTAGGTGGTGGTGGTCCTTGTGGAGGTATTTCGGTGCCCGAAGAGCTCCCGGTCTTTCCTTCCTTCCTTTCCTTCCTAGGGTAAGCTCTCTTTCCTTCCTTTTCTTGCTTAGATGCTTGTTAGGAGGGTAGTTTTGAGGGCTGGTGGCTGTTGGTGGCTGTTGGTGGTGGTTGGAGGCCATTGGTGGCCCGTGGGTGGTGGTGGAGTGGCTCGGGCAGGGTGGTGGGCTGTCTCGGGTAGGCAGGGCAGCGCAGGCAGGGCAGCGTGGGCGTGCAGGCAGGCAGGCGCAGGCGGGCCGGCTGCGGGCAGGCACGCTGGGCGCATGCTGAGGGGCTCGCTGGGCGCGTGCTGACGGGCTCGCTGGGCGCGTGCTGACGGGCTCGCTAGGCGCTGTCGGGCGCGCTGGGCGCAGTGCGCGGCGTGCGCGCGGAGCGCTGCGCAGGGGCTTGTGGACGAGCAGGTGGTGTGCGGGTGCTGCGCAGGAGGCGTAGTGCGCGCAGGGCGAGTAGTCGGTGCGAGCGGGGAGTGTGAGCGGGCAGGTGTGCGGGCGCTGCACTGGGGCGCAGTGCGGGCGGGTGCGCGTGCAGGGCGCTGCGCTGGGGCGCAGTGCGCGCGGGTGCACCCGGGGCTAGGCGAGCGGGGTGGTGCGCGCGGGGTGCGCGCGGAGCGAGGCGATGGGGCGCAGGGTGTGCAGGTGTGCGCGTGGTGCACCCGGGAGGTCTCGGCAGGGTGTCCGGGCATGCAGGCTGAGCTCGACAGGGCGTCTGGGGGCGCGGGCCGGGGCTCGGCTGTGCGCCCGGGGCGGGTGGCCGTGCGTGCGGCTGCCCGGGAGTTCGGGAGTGAGTTGGGGTGCTCGGGCTCGCGTGCGTACAGGCCGTATGTACGCTTGTCCGAGTGTTGTGTATTTTAATGTATTTGTGGATTTATTTGGGTGTTATACTCACCGATTTAATTACCCTATCTTGCAGATCTTGACGGACGGTCGCGCGACGACCCGATTACCGGTGAGTGGGACAATCCAACCCAGTAGGGAGGCGTATACGCACTTGGGCGTGTACCGTCCTCCCCTGGGGCACCATGGATTATATTTACTTGTTGTAATGTGGAATCCATGCAAGCATGAAAAATGTAGAATGCATGCCACCCTAGACTGGTATGTTAGGGACTTGCACCCTTAGGTTGTGTAAGAGCCGTGCATCCTGTCACCTTGTTATCATGCTAGGAAGCCTCGGCCTATGCATGTGTCCTACTAGTTTAATTTGTTAAATTAAATGCTAGAATATGTTTAAATTGCATGCCTTAGATAATATTATAGGGAGGGGCCTTGCGAGGTCAACATTGAGACCCGTGCTAGGGTACTCCGTGTTCCTTGTTTGGTTGTCGGGATATCCTATATCGGGACCTCACGCTGCCCTCCCAAGGTTTCTTTCCCAATAATATTATACCCTTGTTATTATTATTTTTATGCATGTTCCCCGCATCTTGGTTATGCGCCCTGGAGGAATTCTGAGGAATTCATGACATTAGAGTTGTTGAGATGTGTTTGTCAGCGGATCCGAGTGGATCATATGCGATGGATAGGCCGATCTGTTCCCTTCATTGGATCCTTTAGAGACTACCCCGGCGTAGAGAGACTGTCCCGTGCAGGGGCTCCCATCAGTAGGCACCTCCTGATCTTGGACTCGGACTGTGCTGAATGTGGGAGTGGCCAAACAGCCTACGGAGTGGGGGAGAGACTATCGGTGGACCAAGGGCGACCATCAGCCTAGTCAGTCCCAATATCCTATGTCACCTATTGAGGGGTGAGGGTGAGGGTGAGGGTGTAGTGGGTTGGCGATGTAGCGACCCACTGGATTGTTAGTCCCAATATCCTATGTCACCTATTGAGGGGTGAGGGTGAGGGTGTATGGATGTGTATGGATGTTTATCAGGCTAGTCAGTCCCAATATCCTATGTCACCATATTGAGGGGTGAGGGTGAGGGTGTAGTGGGTTGGCGATAGCGACCCACTGGCCTGTATAGCTATTGCCATTTTGTGGCTTTTAATAATGAGATTGTGGATTAATAAGATCTGGTGGTTAATATATATTGTGATGCATGGGTTGTGCTGTTCACTGAGCGTGTGGCTCACCCCTCGCATAATATTTTTCTCCAGTGTCATCTGAGTCGGATCTGGAGGAAGAGCTCCCCGAGGGACTTCATCAGTAGCGGAGTAGCGCCACGTCCCGCGAGTATCAGAGGCTATCAGCATCCCTTTTGCTTGTATGTATTATATTCCGTGCTTGGGCACGCGTTTGTATTGTATTTGGATGTCTTTGTATATATTGGCTCTCACAGGACAGTTGATTATGTATCGAGTCTGTAATATGTTTTTGGATTACAGATTCAGTCTTTTAGCTTCCGCTATTGGTGTATATATCATGTCAGCCCTGCTTTTGTTGTCATTCTTAGCTGTTGTGTGAGTATGCTATTGAACTCCTGTTTACTGATATCATATATACACTTGCCGCGTCCCGGGGTCGGCCGGCCCTGGGGTGTGACAAAAGTTGGTATCAGAGCCTGGTCCTGTCAGAGCCAATGGTCTTCTTTTCGTAGAGATGAGTCCTAGGATTTTTATATGAGTATTCTGATCCTAGTATCTGGTTTTCTTAGGATTGCTGATATGCCTCCTCATGGAGGACGGCGCGGACAAGGTCCCTCTCGACCTTTGGAGGTTTCCGGACCTGCTAGAGGCGAGGATGCTACTGGAGAGTCTATGGCTGTGAGGCCAGGATCGGCGCAGGAGCCTCCCGCATGGGAACGTGCGTTCGCTCGGATAGCGGATTTAGTGGAGACTTAGGCCAAGGCACTGGAGGCCCAGACCAGAGTGTTGGTAGAGTAGGCGCGGGAGATCCAGGAGCTGAGGGCGGCCCGTGATGCAGTTCCACAGGTCCCCTTGGTAGCAGATCCGCCTGTGGTACCCGAAGTACCCCCAATCCCCGTGGCGATTCCGGCGGTGAGAGTTCAGGATCCCCCGGCGAGTGAGGTGGAGCTGGAGGCTGCAGCGCGGGTGCAGCAGAGTGGCCTCGCAGCCTTTCTAAAGCTCCACCCTCCCGAGTTCTACAGCCAGTTGGCGGATTCTCTTGCTCCAGAGCGATGGTTGATGGAGGTGGATATGATCTTCTCGACTATGCATTGCATGGATCGCCAGCGAGTCTCCCTTGCCACCTTCATGCTGAAGGGTAGCGCTGCCGACTGGTGGGCTACCCGAGTGGTGGACATCCCCGAAGGATTGGAGCAGCTTTCATGGACGGGATTTCGGAGGTATTTCCTGGAGGAGTACTTCCCGTTCTCGGCGCGGCAGATCGTGATGCAGGAGTTTGAGCGATTGACGCAAGGCTCTATGTCTGTCGCCGATTACTCCACGTGCTTCACGAGGCTATCCAGATTCGCTCCAGCCTTGGTGATGGACGAAGAGGCGAGGTGCCGCCGTTTCGAGCTTGGTCTCTGCAGCGCCATTCGGGTGCATGTCTCCTCCTAGGCTTTCTCGAGGTTCTCAGACTTGGTGTCTCGGGCGAAGACAGTCGAGCGAGACCTCGGGATCCTCGTGAGGGTTCCGACCCTATTTGCAGATCAGGGTCTTCCCAGGAGCCAGGACCAGGGGCAGCGCAAGAGGAGGAGGCCCCGCTTTGATCAGTTAGCGGCTGCCTCTCCTCCAGCTGATGTGGTGCCAGAGTGGGATCCATCACCCATTGCGGCAGTGCCAATCATGGAGCAGTGGATCGAGGTCAAGGACAACATGAGAAGAGGCTCCACGCTAAGACCGTTCCTTTGATTATAGTGTGTTGGTAGCGCCAGTCCGGTGCGAAGACCACTTGGGAGCAAAAGGTCTATGCATGATACTTTCGGTCTTCCCTTTGGGTTTCCTTAAATTTCGAGGACTAAATTTCCTAAGGGGGGAAGAATGTTGTGCCTGTGTCATTTGGAGCGCTCTGATTGAAAATTTGGGTACATAAATTTTTTTTCTAGAAGTTATGTATTCCTGATTTGGTATTTGGATTTGATATCTCTAGGATAGCATCTAGAGGGGCGGACGCCACGCCCGTCCGTCTCGTAAAAGCGGGAGACACGAACGAGTGTGTGGCTCCAGAATCAAACAACACATATGCAGGGAGCTGGGAGATCTGAACAATACCTCGGACCACGTTGCCTGAAGCCTGAGTCTCCTCTGCCGAAAGCGCTGCCACTCGGCCCTGAACAAACTGCGGCTGAGGAGCAGGGGCACGCCTCGCCGGCTGCGCTGGCTGCCTCCTCTGGTCAGCTCGGCCACCCTGTGGCTGCTGCTGCTGCTGACGCTGAGGCTACTGCTGCGGCTGGCGCTGAGGCTGCTGCTGTTGGCGCTGAGGCTGCTGCTGCTGCGGAGGTAGCACGCGGGGTCGGCCAGCATCAGGGCAATTATACAAGATATGCCCGATGCGCTGACAGTGGTAACAGCGCCGCGTCTCTGGTCGCCTGGCCTGGACTGGCACTGCCGCAATGGGTGCTGGACCTCGCGCTGGCACCACATCGACTGAAGGAGAGGCAGCCGCTAACTGATCAAAGCGGGGCCTCTTCTTCTTGCGCTGTCCCTGGTCCTGGCTCCTGGGAGGTCTCTGGTCTGCAGAAGGGGTCGCAACCCTCACGAGGATCCAGAGGTCTGGCTCGACTGTCTTCGCCCGAGACACCAAGTCCGAGTACCTCGTGAAAGCCTGGGAGGTGACATGCACCCGAATGGCGCTGCTGAGACCAAGCTCAAAACGACGGCACCTCGTCTCCTCATCCATCACCAAGGCTGGGGCGAATCTGGAAAGCCTCGTGAAGCGCGTGGAGTAGTCAGCGACAGACATAGAGCCCTGCGTCAGCTGCTCAAACTCCTGCATCACGATCTGTCGCGTCGAGAACAGGAAGTACTCCTCCAGGAAATACCTCCGGAATCCCGCCCATAGAAGCTACTCCACTCCCTCTGGAATGTCCACTGATCTAGTAGCCCACCAGTCGGCGGCGCTACCCTTCAGCATAAAAGTGGCCAGGGAGACTCGCTGGCGATCGGTGCAATGCGTGGTCGAGAAGATCGTGTCCACCTCCATCAACCAACGCTCTGGGGCAAGGGGTTCCACCGTCTGGCCATAGAACTCGGGAGGGTGAAGCTTCAGAAAGGCGCTGAGGCCGCTCTGATGAACTCGCGCCGCAGCCTCTAGCCCCACCTCCCTCTCTCCTGGGGATCCTGAACTCTCACCGGCGGAACCACCACGGGACTGAGGGTGCGTCAGGCACCACCGGTTGATCTGCCACCAAGGGGACCTGCGGAACTGCCCCTCGGCCCGCCCACAGCTCCTGAATCTCTCGCGCCTGCTCAGCCAATACTCTAGTCTGGGCCTCCAGTGCCCTGGTCTGAGTCTCCACCAAATCCTCTATCCGCGCGAACGCGCGCTCCCATGCAGGAGGCTCTTGCGCCGATCCTGGCCTCACAGCCGAGGACTCTCCAGTAGCATCCTCGCCTCTGGTAGGTCCGGAAACCTCCAAAGGTCGAGAGGGACCACATCCGCGCCGTCCTCTGCGAGGAGGCATATCAGCAACCTAAGAAAACCAGACACTAGGATCAGAATACTCATATAGAAATCCTAGGACTCATCTCTACGAAAAAGAAGACAATTGGCTCTGACAGGAATAGGTTCTGATACCAACTTTTGTCACGCCCCAGGGCGGCCGTCCCTGGGACGCGGCAAGTGTATACATGATATCAGCAGTCTATACAGGAGGTCAATAACATACTCTAACAACAGCTAAAAATGACAACACAGACTAAACAAGGCTGACATGATATATACACAAATAGAGGAAGCTAAAAGACTGAGTCTGTAATTCAAAAACATATTACAGACTCGATACATAATCAACTATCCTGTGAGAGCCAATATACACGAATACATCCAAATATAATACAAACGAGTGCCCAAGCACGGAAATATAATACATACAATCAAAAGAAAGGATGCTGATGGCCTCTAACACTCGCGGGACGTGGCGCTGCTCCGCTACTGATGAAGTGCCACGGGGAGCTCCTCCTTCAAGTCCGACTCAGTAATAACTGGAGAAAAATTATGCGAGGGGTGAGCCACACGCTCAGTGAATAGCACAACCCATGCATCACAATTCATATTAACCACAATTAATTATTCAAAGCCTCAAAGTGGCAGGAACTACACAATCCAGTGGGTCGCTACATCGCCGACCCACCACACCCTCACCCTCACCCTCCAATAGGTGACATAGGATATTGGGACTGACTAGGCTGTTAATCACCCTTGGTCCACCGATAGTCTCTCCTCCACTCCGTAGGCCGCCTGGTCCACTCCCACAATTCAACACAGTCCGAACCCAAATCAGGAGGTGCCTACTGATGGGAGCCCTCTGTCAGGAAGGCCTGTCTAACGCTGGGGCAGTCTCTATACGGATCCAACGAAGGGAAAAGAAACAGCCTATCCACACGTATACGATCCACTCGGATCCGCCAACACCGATCTCAACTTATAAATGTCATGAATTCTTCAGAATTCCTCCAGGGCACATAACTAAGATGCGGGGAGACACATATTATAACAACGAGGTTATAATATTATCGGGAAAAGAAACCTTGGGAGGGTACCATGAGGTCCCGATACAGGATATCCCGACAACCAAACAAGGAACACGGAGTACCCTAGTCCGGGTCTCAATGTTGACCTCGCAAGGCCCCTTATAATATTCCCTAAGGCATGCTTAAAATACCATAAGTTCATATTTAATTTAATAAATTAAACTAATAGGACACATGCATAGGTCGAGGCTTTCCTAGCATGAAAACATGGAGTCAGGATGCATGGCTCTTACACATATCCTAAGGGTGCAAGTCCCTAACATACAAGATCTAGGGTGGCATGCATACTACATACTAATCATGCTTGCATAGATTACATATTATACAAGTTAATATTAAACTATAGTGCCCCAGGGGAGGACGGTATACGCCCAAGTGCATATAGCGCCTCCCTATTGGGTTGGATTGTCCCAATCGCCAATACCCGGGTCGTCGTGTGACCGTCCGTCAAGATCTGCAAGACAGGGTAATCAACTCGGTGAGTAAAATACACAAATATATCAAAAATACACTAAAAATACCCAACACTCAGACAAGCGTACATACGGCCCGTACGGACGCGAGTCCGAGCACTCCGACTCACCCGAACCCCCGGGCAGCCACCCGCACGGCCACCCGCCCCGGGCGCACCGCTGCTTTCCAGCCCGCGCCCAGACGCACTGCCGAGCCCCTGCCCACATGCCTGGACACGCTGCCGAACCCCTGCCCGCATGCCCAGACACACTGCCGCGCCCAGCCCGCGAGCCCAGACACACCGCACGCTCGGACGCACGCACGAACACGGGCCCGTGCGCACCGCGCTTCCAGCCCCCGGATGCACCAGCGCGCACTACGACCCAGCGCAGAGCCTCGCGCGCACACCCGCCCGCACTGCGCCCCAGCGCAGTGCCCCGAACGCACTCCTCGCTCGCCCTACGCGCACTGCCCCCCCCCCCCCCGCGCAGCACCCGCTCAACTCGCGTACTGCGCCCCCTGCCCAGCACCCGCACGCGCCGTCTGCGCGCATGCACCCAGCGCGCCCGACAGCACGCGCCCAGTGCCTGCCAGCCTGCCCGCCTACCTGCGCCGAGGAGCCCGCACTGCCCGAGCCGGCTCTACCACCCCTCTCAGCCCTCCAACAGCCCCCAAACCACCAAACACATCTTACACCCCCAAAAACACACCTAAACATACATCTAGACAAGAAATGGAAGGAAAGGAAACTCACCCAAAGGAGAGGAAGGGAAGGGAAGGAGATCGGGTGCTTTTCGCGCACCGAAACACCACCACCAAGACCACCACCACCAAGCTCCCAACTCAGCCTAAGAGGGGCTGAAAACAGAGGAGAAGAGGGTCCATAAGAGGGGGTCACACAAGAGGGAACTCGAATCCGAGACCACACAAAGGTAGATCGGGTCCTCACCTATCTTTTCTCTTCTTAGGGTTTCTTCTTTTGAACACTTGAACTAGGTCCAAAGGGGAAAATAAAGAGGGAGAGAGAGAGAAATTTTGGAGAAGATGATGAATAGGAGGGGCTGTTTGTAGTCGTGGGATTTTATTATGCTCACACCCACACCACACACACTCACACCACTTAACTTAGAGCTAATTAATTAGGTTTAGGCTAGGTTTAGGTGCACTTAGGTGAGATTTGACCCTAGTCAACCCAACCACACTAAAATCCAAAATCAATTGACCAAGTCATGGGCCCACATTGACCAAGTCAAGTCTCCCAAAGACTTTTCGCCCGATCAAAACCTGGATACGCTTTGGAACTGTGAAATTCTGAAACGTTACCAGAATTCGATGAAATTCTCGTGAGTGGCTTGAAATGGCACCAGGACACATAATATGCAGTTAGATTTTCAATCGGAGTCCTCAAACTCAAGATGATAGCTAACAGTCCAAAATTTTAGCGGTTCCGATCGAAAAACGAAAAAGCTAAAAAACTGCCAGAATGCTCCAATGGTTACCAGAAGGATAAAAGTGACACATATATAACAGTCTTATGGGCGTGGAGCGTTCTTCCGGCGAATGGCGAGTGCGAGGCTGTCAGCAGTCCTAGAGTCATTGTATGTATTGTAAATCGTGCATGTGGCACAGGTTGTATTTTCTTTGGTGTAGACTTGGCTCTCACAGGACAGTGATTGTGTATTCGAGTGTGTAATAATGTTTTTGATTAACAGACACTGTTTATATATTATGCTTCCGCTTTTCAGTCAGTTATCATTATCCTTGCTTTGCCACCTTGTGTATTATTGTTAGAGTCTTTATTGACCTCAGGTATTAATAGCTGATATTTTATTATTGCCGCGTCCCGGGGACGGCCGCCCTGGGGCGTGACAGTGCATGTGGCACAGGTTGTATTTTATTTGGACTAGACTTGGCTCTCATAGGACAGTGATTGTGTATTCGAGTATGTAATAATATTTTTTGTTTACAGACATTGTTTATATATTATGCTTTCGCTTTTTAGTCAGTTATCATTATCTTTGCTTTGCCACCTTGTGTGTTGTTGTTGGAGTCTTTATTGACCTCAGGTATTGATAGCTGATATTTCATTATTGCCACGTCTTGGGGACGGCCGCCCTGGGGCGTGACAAAAGTTGGTATCAGAGCCTAAGTCTAGTCGTATAGATGATGAGTCATAGGATTGTCATCTGAGTACTCTTGTTTCAGAAGTTACCTTAGGTTGCTGACATGCCTCCTCGCATCCGTTGATGTAGACGTGACCCCCTGGACCCACCCTTAAGTTGTCGACTAGGTCGGATGAAGAGGGTCAATTGTGGGATCCCTTGTTGTGGGATTAAGGCTTGGGTAGGAGATTCTAGCCTAGTACTGTGATAATGATGAATTGGTCGCAATTTCTAAGGTATGGATTGCGTCTCGATAATGGAGCTCTTTCCCGTGCATCAGTATTGCTGGTAACCATTGAGTTCGCCTGCGACGCCAGTTTCCAGTGTTGAGGATATGGCATATTGCTCATTAAGGGATGATGTCTTCTTCCAGCCTTCCTACTCAGGATTAAGGGGCCTTGCGGGGTCATCGTTGAGACCCGGGCTAGGGTACTCTGTGTTCCTTGTCGGGATATCCTATATCGGGACCTCATGGTGCCCTCCCAAGGTTTCTTTTCCCAGTCAAGGAATACCTTTGAAGCATCAAATTGATGATGGATTTTTCCTCTCACTTGGAAGGTGCTGTAGCGAGTGGTGATGCATACGATCGGGATTGGGTGCGTCCTATTGCAGCTTGGTGGGCGATTGCTTGTGGACTGGGGTCCATAGTGGCATCTGGAGTCGCTTCGATATATCATTGTGCGTTGTAGCTGCCCGGTTGAGGCCAGAGCCCTGTGAGGTGCTCCCCGATACTATGCTTGTTGGTGCGCCCATATGGCAGAGATAGTGGGCTAGGGAGGCTACCAGGTAGAGGCCACACTGGGAGAGTGCTACTGGATGATGTCGAGAGCGTGGACTCCCTGTGATGAATCTGCCCATGGAGTGCAGGATGCTGGAGTTCCAATGGTTATAGATGAGCGACCTATCTCTGGCGGCATGTGAAGCACAGTTATGGATACTGTCGCGTTTTGCCCCACATTGGTCGCAAATAAGGAGACGCGATGCTAGCGTTCGTGATGGGACTCAACCACCCTATCAGATAGATGACGTCGCATAGGCATTGTCGAGGTCCGATGACCCCTTATTGCGTGTCTTGTGGATTAAGTGCGGTTGAGCAGCTTACCAAGGGTGTAAGTGTCATCATGAGCGCCAGTCATGCTTGAGGAGCAGAATTTGGACTTAATTGTTCGAGGTGTTGTTTTGATCTCCCCGTGGAGGTTGAAGATCAATTACCTTTGCCGCGAATCGATGATCTGTTTGACCAGCTCTGGGAGCGGTTGTCTGCTATTAGATCGATCTTCGCACAAGGGTACCACAAGTTGGACATCCCGTAGATGGCCTTTCGTGACCGTTTCGGGCACTGTGAGTTTTAAGTACTGCCGTCGGGGTTGACGAATACGCCGGATGCCTTCGTGGATCTCAAAAGTTTTATTGGGCTTCCGTGAACTACTTTGGATAGTCTTCATTGAGATTGCTGTGGTGCGATGAAAAGGCGATATGGGTGACCTTGTTTCCCCAGGTTGGCATGCCCTCAGGCAAAGTTCGAGAATCATCATTGAGTGGAAAGCGTCAGTCCATCGAGATTCCTCAATGGACGTGGGAGTGGGTTATCAAGGATTGTTGCGGACTCGCTAATGTCACGTTCGGGTCATGACGCCATCTAGGTGATCATTGACCGACTGACTAAGTCCGCGCTTCCCTCCCTATCCGACTGATTGAGTCTCTAGACGCCTTGACGTGGGTTTTCACCTTCGCGATTGTTCATCTTCATGGCACTCCGGTCGGCGCTATTTTCGGTTGAGACGCGAGGGTTACTTTGAGGTTGTGGTGCAGCCTTGGCAGGCTTTGGCGCGAGCCTCCATTTAAGTATAGCGTTTCATCGTCGATGGACAGCCAGACAAAGAGGATGATTCAGACCTTGGAGGACATGCTAAGTGCCTGCGTGCTCGATGATGAGGGCAGTTGCGTGAGGCGCCACCCATTTGTTGGGGTATGTGTTGTGCCTGTGTCATTTGGAGCGTTCTATTTGAAAATTTGGGTACATAATTTTTTTCCTCGAAGTTATGTATTTCTGATTTGGTATTTGGATTTGATTTTGTTAAAATCCAAGATGATGAGGTTTAAATATGAGTTTACTATGAGATGTCCAGTTTTGAGTTAGCTTTCGTACAGAAGTGGAATTAGATCAACTGGATTCTTGTAGTAAAAGTTATGGGTATTTTTCCAAGTATACCCCGGGGATGGAATTCTGGCAGCAGCCCTGTTCCATGTTTAGCTCTAATTTCGGAATAGCTGGAGGTATTATTTGATCTTGGTATGAACATAAAAGTTGTAGATAATCGTTTTAGCTTTCCAACGGACTTGGAATTGTACAATTCAGAGCTATATTGAGGAAGTTATGGCTGTTCCAGTGAAGCATGCGCAGAATTTCTAGTCAAAGGGCGACTAGGTCTTTTCCCCTTAGATATTTGTAATAAATATCTTCTCTCTCTCTCTTCCCTTCTCACCTCCCACGACTAGCATTCTTTTCTCTCTTTCTCTTTTTCAAACACACCCCCCATGTGTTTGCTTTTAATCCTCAAAGAGAAGAAGAGAAGGTGGAGGTGAAGGAAGAAGAGGAAGTTGGTTCTTGTGTTGTTGTTTGTTCCCCTCTCTCTCAAGCTCCCTTTGTGTGGATTTCTCACCCCTGATTTTTGGCTGAAGAGGAGGCTGAGGAGAGGCTGAGGGGTGGTGGTAGTGGTGGTGGCGGTTGAGGTGGTCGCGGGTGCATCGAGGGCCCCCGAGCCTCCCCCTGTCATCCCCCCCTCCAAGGTGAGCCTTTCCCCTCCTTTTATTGATTTTTATGGCTTAAGGGGATGTTGGGAAGGTCATGCATGTTGGGTAGATGGGTTAGGGGTTGGGAAGGGTTAAAATAGGGTTAGGAGGGGCTGGGCGCGTGCGTACGCGCGGGCAGGGCGCCTGGGCATGCGCCTGGGCGCTGGGCTGGGGACCAGTGTGCGCGAGTGCGTGCGCGGGGTGCTGCGCGGGGGGCGCAGTGCCCGCGGGGGCTCGCAGGGCTGGACGCGCGGTGCGCGCGGGTGCGCGCGCGTGCGACAGCGCGTCTGGGCCCCCGGGCAGGCGCGCGGCAGTGCGCCGATGGTGCCGAGGTGCGTGCGTGCGTGCGCATTCGTGCATGCGCATGCAGGGGGCCATGCGTGTGGTTGTCCGAGGGTTCAGGTAGGTGTCGGGGCACTCGGACTCGCGTGCATACGTGCGTGCTCGCATGCGTGCGAACCCGTATGCATGCTTGTCCGAGTATTGGGTATTTCTAATGTTTCCTATGTGTTAATTGTGTTGTTTCTCACCAGTGGATGCCCCTACCTTGCAGATCTCTTCGGATGGGATGCGCGAGGTCCCGGGTCGTAAAGTGAGTGGTTTGATTCCAATCCCCCCCCCCCCTCTCTAGGGATGCGCTCGACCCGCATAGATCGATGGGGCCCCCTAACTAATATGTAGATATTTTGCATGCTAGGGATATACATCCATGTATCGTGTATAGAGGCCGTACATGCCTGGACACCATGTCCTGTACTTAAAAGCCTTGATCTTTGCATGATTAATATAATGTATTCATGCTACCTTAGACTTTGTATGCTAGGGATATGCACCCTTATATCATGTATAGCGGCCTATGCATGCCTAGACACCTTGCCTCGACCTATGCATGTTCCCATTTAGTTTAATTTATTTAAATCAAATGCGAGCATATGGTTATTAGCATGCCTTAGAGAATATTATAACCTCGTGGTTATAATATATGTTTCCCCGCATCTTATTTATGCACCCTGGAGGAATTCTTGTGAATTCATGACATTAGAAATGTTAGGAAGCGTTGTCGACAGTTCCAAGAGGATCGCATGCGTGTGGGTAGGCTGTTCTCTTCCCTTCGTTGGATCCATGTAGTGACAGCCCTGGCGTTAGATAGGCTATCCTGACTGAGGGCTCCCATCTGTAGGTACCTCCGATGCATCAGACTGTGCTGATTGTGGGAGTATACCAGATAAGCTACGGAGCGGGGAGAGGCTACCGGTGGACCAAGGGTGAATAACAGTCTAGTCAGTCCCAAAAGGCCCATGTCACCCCTTTGAGGGTGAGGGTGAGGGTGGGGTGGGTCGGCGATGTTACGACCCACTAGCTTGTGTAGTTACTCCCGTTTAGGGACTATGACTACTTTGAGGTTAATATGAGGGTGTTGGTTATTGCTATGCATGTGTGTGACATCTCGATGAGCGAGTATCGAGAGTGGTTGTTTTCCATTGGGTTTCACTTTGCGAACATGGGATCGTTCTCCCCTTCGTTTGGATCCGATTTAGGGACTCTACGGCGTTGGCTATACCTGTCAGGGGACTAGGCGGAGGCCACGAGGGTGGGAGACGCTACCAGTGGACCAAGGGTAAGAGCGGTGAGTTGAGGAGATTGGGTTGTAGATACTACTCGGGAGAGGGTTAATGAATGATGTCGCGAGCATGGAAATCGTTCTCCCTTCCGTTGGATCCGAGTAGTGACATCCTCGACGTTAGACAGGCTATCCTGACAGAGGGCTCCCATCAGTAGGTACCTCCTGATGTGTTTCGGACAGTGCTGAATCGTGGGAGTATACCAGGTAAGCTACGGAGCGGGGAGAGGCTACCAGTGGACCAGGGGTGTAGAGCAGTCTAAGTCTCTCCCAAAGTCCAAAGTTTCCTCCTTTCAGGAGTGAGGGTGTGGATGAGGCGAAGACGCGTCGCCTCGTGGCTCATTCGTTGTTAGACCGTTCCCATAGATGTTGGGTCCGGTCTCGTGATGGATGTTGAAGGACATCGATAAGCGATGATCTAGATGTAAATGATCCAGTAGTGTTGAGTATACCAGTAAATCCGGGTCTCTTCGACGGACGGCATGGTCTCTAGACCAGTAAATCTGGGTCTCTTCGACCGACGGTATGGTCTCTCCCCTTAAGTCCCAAAAGACTCCCTCGGGGAGTGAGGGTGGGGGTTAGGTTGGTCGCGCCGCCGCGTGACCCAGGGATCATTGGGTTTCTACCCATGTTTTTTTCCTTGAAAAAGGAAACTGATTATGTATTGAACTGTAGAATGGTGATTGGTTTCCAGCCACTCACTGAGCTTGTAGCTCACCCCTCGCATACTGTTTCTTTTCAGGGCAGTGTTGGGCGTGGAGCTGGAGCTTCCTGTGGCGTGGTCTTATGGGCGTGGAGCGTTCTGTCGGCGGGTGGTGAGTGCGAGGCTGTCAGCATTCCTAGAGTCATTTATGCTTTGTAAATCGTGCATGTGGCACAGGTTGTATTTTTCTTTGGTCTAGACTTGGCTTCCACAGGACATTGATTGTGTATTCGGGTCTGTAATAATGTTTTTGATTTACAAACATTGTTATATATTATGCTTCCACTTTTCAGTCAGTTATCATTATCTTGCTTTGCCGCCTTGTGTATTGTTGTTGGTGTCCTTATTGACCTCAAGTATTGATAGCTGATATTATATTATATTTGCCACGTCTCGGGGACGCCTGGGGCGTGACAGTATGCCTACAAGGCGACTACCATTCGAGCATCCAGATGGATCTGTGAAAGGCACTCTACAGGCGCAGTTTATACCTCCCTTGTGTTGGGACGGTTGAGGAGCGCCAGTTGGAGAGGCCATAAGTTAGTTGTTTGACCTTGCGGTGGCCAGATTGGTTCGTGTGTGCATCTGCACCTCCCAGAACCGACAGAAGGGCTACGCAGGTCATTGTCGCCAGGAGCTTACCTTTGGGTTTGGTGACCATGTTTTCGTGAAGGTGTCCGGGTTTAAGGGCATCCTATGTGTCGACGTTCGGGGCAAGCTGAGTTGGCTCTTTAATGGGACTGTTTCTCGTCATTGAGTGGATTGGGGAGGTGGCTTGTCATGTAGCCTTTCCCCCACAGCTGGCTCATGCCCACGACGTTGTCCTTGTCTCATGGCCGAGGCGTTATGTCCAAGATCCTGCTCATGTCACTCCGTTCGACCATCTCATTCTTGAGCTGGATTTGTCGTTCGTGGAGTAGTGGATCGAGGTCAGAGACCAGCATGAGAAGAGGCTCCACGCTAAGACCGTTCCCTTGATTGCAGTGTGTCGGTAGCGCCAGTCTGGTGCATAGACCACTTGGGAACAAAAGGTCTATGCGAGATACTTGCTATATTCGGTCTTCCCTTTGGGTTTCCTTAAATTTCGAGGACTAAATTTCCTAAGGGGGGAAGAATGTTATGCCTGTGTCATTTGGAGCCATTTCGGTTAAGCCTTGGTCACTTCTGGGTCATTCAGGGCCTTTTTAATTTTTTGATCAGAGCCGCTAAAATTTTGGCTTTTAGCCACCTGCGGGAGTTAGAGAACTCTGATTGGAAATCTGACTACATATTATGGGTCCTGGTACCGTTTAGTACTTCCCATAAAAATTTCATCGAATTCCAGTAACGTTTGGAAAAATATGCAGTTCCGAATCGTATCCGGGTTTTCGAGAGTTCCTGGTTTGATTAGTCAAATAGTGTGAGATATTTTGGTGAATGGGGTGACCTTGGGTAACCTTACCCCCCCTTTGCTTAATGATGAAGCAACCATTTGACTATTTGAAGTGTTAGAGGGTGAGTTTAGGTTAGGTTCACCCCCCTCATTTTTTCTTTACGCTCACCCCCCCCCCATGTGAGAAAAGTCTCTCTCTCTCTCTCCCCCTCCCACTCCCCACGTGGAATTCTTTTGGGTCTCTCTTCCTCTCTTTCAATCCCCCCATGTGTTTGTGTTAATGTCTCAAAGAGAAGAGAAGGAGAAGGTGGAGGAGGAAGTGATGGTGAGTGTTTGTGCAAGTAGTTGTTGTTGTTGTTGATTCTCTTCTCTCAAGCTCCCTCTCATGAACTCCCCCCCCTGATTTTCAGCCAAGAAGGAGGCTGAGGAGGGCTGTGGAGGTGGTGGTAGTGGTGGTGGTGGTTGAGGTGGTCGCGGGTGCATCGAGGACCCCCGAATCTCCCCCTTTCACTCCCCCTCCCTAGGTGAGCTCTTCCCCTTCTTTTCTTTGGTTTTTCATGGATTAGGGGTTGTTGGGAGGTCATGCATGCTAGGTAATTGGTTTAGGGTGAGTGAGAAGTGTGGGGGAGGGGTTAAAAGGGGTTAAGATTGGCTGGGCGCGCGCAGACGCGCACGGATGCTGGCAGCGAGCAGGGTGTGCACGGGGTAGGTTGTCTGGGCGGGCCTGGGCATGCCGTAGGGTGCCAGTGCGCGCCCCCGTGCGCGTGCTGGGGCATGCGCGGGGCTGCCCAGGGGCTCAGGTAGGTGCTAGGGCACTCGGGCATGCGTGCGTACGCGTGTGCTCGCATGCGTGTGAGCCCGTATGCGTGCATGTCTAAGTCTTTGGTATTTCTAGTAATTTCTATGTGTTATAATGTGTTGTTACTCACCAAATTTGATGCCCTTACCTTGCAGATCTTGTCGGATGGGATGCGCGAGGTCCCGGATTGAGGTGAGTGGTTTGGTCCAATCCCCCCCCCCCTCGAGATGCGCTCGACGCGTGTAGTCGTGCGTCGCGCATCGATGGGGCATCCTAGCTATACTGCTTGTGTAGATAAGTAGTATGGCCATGCTTAGACTATAATATGTTAGATGTTATATATGTGTCACTTTTTGCCTTGCTGGTAACCATTGGAGCATTTTGGCAGTTTTTGAGTTTTTATCATTTTTCGATCGGAACTGCAAAATTTTGGACTGTTAGCTATCGTCCTGTGTTTGAGGACTCCGATTGAAAATCTAACTGCATATTATGTGTCCTGGTGCCATTTTAAGCCACTCATGAAAATTTCATCGAATTCTGGTATGTTTCAGAATTTCACAGTTCCGGGGCGTATCCGGGTTTTGACCGAGCGAGAAGTCATTGGGAGAGTTGACTCGGTCAAAGTGGGCCCATGACTTGGTCAACCCTTTTTGTTTTTATTTGTGGTTGGGTTGACCCAAGTCAAAACCCACTTAAGTTCACCTAATCCTCTCCTAATCCTAGTTAACCCTAATTTAAGTGGGGTTGACCTATTTAAGTGAATCTAAAAAGTTGCCCCCCACTATTCATCATCTTCTCAAAAGGTTTTTCTCTCTCCCCCTCTCTCTTTTTCTTGATTTTGAGCTAGTTAGAGGGCTTGGACCTCAAAACCCAAAGAAGAGAAAGGTAAGGGGAGCTCCCGATCTATCTACCGGTGGTTTCAGATTCAAGTTCCGACATGTTTAGCCCCCTCTTACCCCCTCTTTTCTCCCCTGATTTCAGCCCCATTGAAGGTTGAAAGAGACCTTGGTGGTGGAGGGCTTTGGGGAGGCGTTTCGGTGCACGAAGAGCTCCCGGTCTTCCCTTCCTCTCTTTTCCTTGGGTAAGGTTTCTTTCCTCCTTTTCCATGTTTAGATGCATGTTAGGGGGTGTATTTGGGTGTGTGGTGGCGGTTGGTGGCTGTGGGTGGTGGTTAGGGGCCGTCGGAGGCCATTGGTGGCCGGATAGAGGAGGTAGGGTGACTCGGGCAGGGTGGTTGTCTGTCTCGGGCAGGATGGCAGCACAGGCGCAGCAGGCAGCGCAGCAGGCGGAGCAGTTGGCAGGGCGCGCGTGGGCGTGCGCGCGGGCATGCACTCGGATGGAGCTGGAGGGCGTGCTGGGCGCGTGTGCTGGGCGCGGGTGCTGGGCGATGGGCGCTGGACGCTGGGCGCTAGGCGCTGAGCGCAGGGCGCCGTGCGGGAGCGTGCGCGCAGAGCGCTGCGCAGAGGCGCAGGCGTGCTGTGCGCGCGTGGTGAGGCGAGGCCGGTGGTGCGCGCGGGGTGCGCGCGGGGCGAGGTGCAGGGCGCTGGGTGTGCAGGTGTGCGCGCCGGTTGCTGCGCTGGGGCGCAGTGAGCGCGCAGTGCACCCGAGAGGTCTTGGCAGGGCGCCTGGGGGCGCGGGCTGGGGCGCGGCGGTGCATCCGGGGGCGGGTGGCCGTGCGGGTGGTTGCCAGGGGTTCAGGAGTGAGTCGGGGTGTTGGACTCGCGTGCGTACAGGCCGTATGTACGCTTGTCTGAGTGTTGGGTATTTTTAGAGTATTTTTGTGTATTTTGTGGTATTTTGTGTATTTTACTCACCAAGTTAATTACCCTGTCTTGCAGATCTTGACGGACGGTCGCGCGACAACCCGGTTACCGGTGAGTGGGACAACCCAACCCAGTTGGGAGATGCTATATGCATTTGGGCGTATACCGTCCTCCCCTGGGGCACATAGTTAATATTAACTGATTAATATGTAATCTATGTAAGCACGATTAATGTGTAGAATGCATGCCACCCTAGACTTGTATGTTAGGGACTTGCACCCTTAGGATATGTGTAAGAGCCGTGCATCCTGTCACCTTGTTATCATGCTAGGAAAGCCTCGACCTATGCATGCGTCCTATTAGTTTGATTTATTTAATTAAATGCAAGTTTATGATATTGTTAGCATGCCTTAGGGAATATTAAGGGGCCTTGCGAGGTAAACATTGAGACCCGGGCTAGGGTACTCCGTGTTCCTTGTTTGGTTGGTGGGATGTCCTCAGGTTGCCCTCCCAAGGTTTCTTTTCCTCATTATTTATCTTATATGTTCCCCGCATCTTGGTTATGCGCGCTGGAGGAATTCTGAAGAATTCAGGACATTAGAGTTGTTGAGATGTGTCGTCGGCGGATCCGAATGGATCATATGCGTATGGATGGGCTGTTCTGTTCCCTTCGTTGGATCCGTGTAGATACTGCCCCGGCGTTAGAAAGGCTGTCCCGTGCAGGGGCTCCCATCAAAAGGCACCTCCTGATTTGGGACGGACTGTGCTGAATGTGGGGGTGGCCAAACGGCCTACGGAGTGGGGAGAGACTATCGGTGGACCAAGGGTGACCAACAGCCTAGTCAGCCCCAATATCCCATGTCACCATATTGAGGGGTGAGGGTGAGGGTGTGGTGGGCCGGCTGTTATATATGTGTCACTTTTAGCCTGCTGGTAACCATTAGAGCGTTCTGGCAGTTTTTCATTTTTTTCGGTTTTCGATCGGAACCGCTAATTTTTGGACTGTTAGCTATCGTCCTGAGTTAGAGAACTCCGATTGAAAATCTAACGGCATATTTGGTGTCCTGGTGCCATTTTAGGCCTCTCACGAAAATTTCATCGAATTCCGGTAACGTTTCCGAAATTTCGCAGTTCCGGGGCGTATCCGGGTATTTTAAGTGATTTGTCTATATAAATGAAATCTAATATTTCATTGGCACTATTCATCATCCCTACCAAAGCTTTCTCTCTCTCCCCTCTCTCCTTTTCTCCCATTTGAGCCCCTTAGAGCCCTCAAACCCAAAAACCTAAAGCATAAGAAGTGTAGATCGGGTCCCGATCTACACCCCGGTGCTTTCAAATCCGAATTCCGGCGAGTTTTGCCTCTCCTCCCCCTCTCTCTTCTCCTCTGTTTTGGGCCATTTCGGAGGCCAAGAGAGATCCGGGCGTTGGAAGCCTTTTGGGAGAGGTTTTGGTGCGCGGAGAGCAACCGGACTTCCCTTCCTCCCCTTGGTAAGCCTCTTTTTCCTCTCTTTTCTTGTATAGATGTATGTTAGGAGGTGGGTATGAGGTTGGGAGGCGGTCGGCGGTGGTGGGTGGCCGTAGGGGGGCTGTGGTGGTCGGAGGCCTTGGGGTGGCCGGTGGTAGAGGGTGGTTGCTCGGGCAGGGAGATAGGCAGTCCCGAGCAGGGAGGCTAGCTGTCCTGGGTAGGCTGGGAGCAGGCGCACCAGATTGCCGGGCGCGCGAGCGCGTGCGCGCAGGCGCGCGCGCGGGCGTGCGCTTGGGGGGTGCAGGGGGAGGCATGCGGGGTAGGATGGTTGCGGGCTGTGCGAGCAGGGCAGGCCGGCTGGGCAGGCCATGCTCGGGCAGCTGGCAGAGGGCGCTCGGGCATCGGGCGGGCAGTGCCCAGGCGTGCAGGCGAGCGGTGCTCGGGCCACTCGACGATGCGCGTAGGCAGGCAGCGCGGGCAGGCTGGCAGGCGCGCTGGGCGCGTGCTTCCAGGCGCGCTGGGTGTGTGTTGCGCGGGCGTGCGCGTGGGCGCTGGGTGAGGGTCCCGGGTGCTGGGTGCTGAGCGCCGGGCGCTGGGTCACGGATACCGGGTGCTGGGCGAAGGTGCTAGGGCGTTGGGCGCTGGGCACCGCAGAGGAGCATGCGCGCGGGGTGCTGGGTAGAGGCGCAGGCGTGCGCGCGGGTAGAGGCTGGTGGTGCGCGCAGTGCGCGGGGAAGGAGCTGGTGGTGCGCGCGGGGTGCGCGTGGGGCGAGGCGGTGGACGCGCGGGGCGTGCGGTGTGCTCGCGGGTCAGCACGGGCGTGCGGGGTGCGCGGGCTGCTGCGGCGGGGCGCAGTGGGCACGCGGTGCACCGGGTGGCTCGGCTGAGGGTCCAGGCGTGCGGGCAGGGTCCGGCGGTGCGCCTGGGTGCGCGGGCTGAGGCGCGGCGGCGCATCCGGGGGCGGGTGGCCGTGCGGGTGGTTGCCGGTGGGTTCGGGAGTGAGTCGGGGTGCTCGGGCTAACGTGCGTACGGGCCGTATGTACGTTTGCCCGAGTGTTGGGTTCTTTTGGTGTATTTTGAGTATTTTGATGTATTTATGTATTTAACTCACCGTATAAATGTCTGTCTTGCAGATCTTGACGGGCGGTCGCGCGACGACCCGATTTTTGGTGAGTGGGACAATCCAACCCAGTAGAGAGGCGTTATACGCATTTGGGCGTATACCGACCTCTCCTGGGGCACCATGGATTTATATTAACCTGTTGTAAAGTGTATTTCATGCGAGCATGATTTTAAAATGTAGAATGCATGCTACCCTAGACTTTGCATGTTAGGGACTTGCACCCTTAGGATATGTGTATGAGCCATGCATCATGTCCCCCCTGTCTCATGCTAGGAAGCCTTGGCCTATGCATGTGTCCCACTAGTTTATTTATTAAGTTAAATGCTAGTATATGTTTAATTGCATGCCTTAGGTAATATTATAGGGAGGGGCCTTGCGAGGTCAACATTGAGACCCGGGTTAGGGTACTCCGTGTTCCTTGTTTGGTTGTCGGGATGTCCTGTATCGGACCTCATGCTGCCCTCCCAAGGTTCTTGTCCCAATAATATTATATTCTCTAGTTGATAATTAATGATATCCATTGTATGATTATTAGCATAATTAGTGAATATTATAGGGGAGGGGCCTCGCGAGGACAGCGGTGAGACCCGGGCTAGGGTACTCCGTGTTCCTTGTTTGGTTGTCGGGGTGTCCTATATCGGGAACTCACGCTGCCCTCCCAAGTTTCTTTCCCCCAATGATATTCCAACCTTGCTATTATTATACATTTTCCCCGCATCTTGGTTATGCGCCCTGGAGGAATTCTGAAGAATTCATGACATTAGAATTGTAGAGATGCGTTGTCGGCGGATCCGAGTGGATCATATGCGTATGGATAGGCTGTTTTGTCCCCTTCGTTGGATCCGGTAGAGGCTGCCCCAGCGTTAGAAAGGCCGTCCCTTCTAAGGGTTCCCATCAGTAGGCGCCTCCCGATATTTGTGACGGACTGTGCTGAAGTTGTGGGTGAGGGCTCCCATCAGTAGGCGCCTCCCGATATTTGTGACGGACTGTGCTGAAGTTGTGGGTGATAGCCCAGCGGCCTACGGAGTGGAGGAGAGACTATCGGTGGACCAAGGGTGACCAACAGCCTAGTCAGTCCCAAAATCCTATGTCACCCATTGAAGGGTGAGGGTGAGGGTGTAGTGGGTTGGCGATGAGCGACCCACTGGTGTTGTGATTGGATGAATATCAGTCCCAAAATCCTATGTCACCCATTGAAGGGTGAGGGTGAGGGTGTAGTGGGTTGGCGATTGAGCGACCCACTGGTTTGAGTATTTGTTACCATTTTGTGGTTGTTAATAAGAGATTGTGGATTTTTAAGATCTGAATTGTGGTCAATATTGTCTGTGATGCATGGGTTGTGCTGTTCACTGAGCGTGTGGCTCACCCCTCGCATATGTTTTTCCCCAGTTGCCACTGAGCCGGAGTCGGAGCAGCGGGAGGAGCTTTCCGAGGGTTTCCTTCAGTAGCGGAGCAGCGCTACGTTCCGCGAGTGCCAGAGGCTATCAGCATCCCTTCTTGACTGTATGTATTTTATTTCCGTGCTTGGCACGTGTTTGTATATATTCAGTTGTATTTGTGTATATTGGCTCTCACAGGACAGATGATTGAGTATCGAGTCTGTAGTATGTTTATTTACAGATTCAGTCTTTTGCTTCCGCATTTGGTGTATATATCATGTCAGCCCTTTGTGTCTGTGTGTCATTCTGGTTGTTTGTGTATGATATATTATTGACCTCCTGTGTAGATTCTGATATTTTATATACACTTGCCGCGTCCCGGGGACGGCCGCCCTTGGGCGTGACACCGGCGATGTGGCGACCCACTGGATTGTGTAAGGATGATTATCAGCCTATTAAGTCCCAACATCCTTGGTCACCTATGGAGGGGTGAGGGTGAGGGTGAGGGTGTGGTGGTTCGGCGATGTGACGAACCCCCGGATTTGTGATATTTATGCCACTTTGAGGCTAGTGTTTTGATTAAATGTGGTTAATATGAACTGTGATGCATGGGTTGTGCTATTCACTGAGCGTGTGGCTCACCCCTCACATAATATTTTTTTCCAGTGATTATCGAGGCGGACTTGAAGGAGGAGCTTCCCGAGCGACTGCACCAGTAGCGGAGTAGCACCACGTCCCTCGAGTTTTTGAGGCCATCAGCATCCTTTTTTATTGTATGTATATATTTCCGTGCTTGGGCACCTAGTTTGGATTGTATTTGGATATATGTGTGTATATTGGCTCTCACAGGACATATGATTATGTATCGAGTCTGTAATGTGTTGTTGATTTACAGATTCAGTCTTTTTAGCTTCCGCTATCTGTGTATACATCATGTCAGCCTCTTTGTTGTCTGTGTGGTCTGTTTAGCTGTTGTTTATGGTATGCTATTGATCTCCTGTATTGACTGCTGATATCATGTATGTGCTTCCCGCGTCCCGGGGACGGCCGCCCTGGGGCGTGTCATTAGATATCTTACATGCTAGGATTATATTGCATGTATTGTATCTATGTATGAATGATTGTGTTGCATGCGCCCCTCTAGTATGGGCATGTATTTTTGTAATGTGTATGGATGTATAGAATATGGCATGCCTTAGGTAGTATTGTAATACTACTCCCACCATATTAATGGAATATCCAGTATGATTAAGTCTGGGTTAATAACGGGCACCTGCCTAATATTCCCTTGCGATAAGACTCGAGGGCGTGGTGTAGTTGTTGCGCCCATGCTAATGGGGCAAAACTATGACCAACTTCATGAGATGATGATCTCTCTCGCCCTCTCCCTCTGCACGAACTGAGTAAGTAGAGGCGATTTCCTACTCGACTCGGGTTCGATTGGAATATTAGCATTCACCTGTTAGTGCGCGAGATCGCGCTTGACCCTTCCCTTTTAAGTTGGCGATATCCAACGTATGTTAGAGTATATTTTGTATGTTTATACGAGTAGTGCCCTCATATGCATGTGTAGTTAGGCCTTGCCTTGTATGTATATTGCATGATGTGTTGTTTATGCCATATACTCACGTTAGGGAGAACCCCTATAGTTAAGCATATGTTATTGTGAATGTGGATCAAGTTCCTTCAGTGATAGAACTCTCCTGTAATAATTATGCGCATGTTAAAAACTGATAGGCCTATCTGAAATAGGCGTGGGTATGACCCGCTGTCGGGTTGTACCTTATTAGTTAGAGCGCTAGCGATGTAATCACCCCGTGCATCCGAGCGATGCACTCGTTTGGAATTCAGGAGAATTCATTATCTTATCGGTTTTGTTAAGCCGGTAGTGGGGCATTAGGCTAGGCCTACCTGTGCTAGGCGTGTATATGAACCGCCTGTTGGGTTATGTGCCTTGGGATTATTTCTGCGTGAGAGCAGAGGCAACCCCTTGTGTCCGAGCGACGCAACCGTGTGGGAGTACAATAGTGTTCGATCTATTCGATATGTGATTATCGAGAGTAGTTGATTTCCATGGGTTCGCTTTGTGAACATGGAATGTTTACTCCCAATGTCATCCGTGTTGAAGAGGCTCGGGTTGTAGCTGTCCTGACAGAGGGCTCCCATCTGTAGGTACCACCGATGCGTTTGGGGCGTACTGATCGTGGGAGTGTACCAGATAGAGGCTACCCGAGAGAGGCCTAACGAATAATATTGTGAGCATGGAATCGTTCTCCCTTTCATTGGATCCGATGTAGGAACTTCCCGGCGTTGGAAAAGCTGTCCTGACAGAGGGCTCCCATCCGTAGGTACCACCGAGGCGTTCGGAAGCGTACTGATCATGGGAGTATACCAGGTAGTGATTACTCGGGAAAGGGCTACCGGTGGACCAAGGGTGTAGAGCAGTCTAAGTCTCTTTCAAAAGTCCTATGTCACCTCTAAGGGGTGAGGGTGAGGATGAGGTGAAGACACGTCGCCGCGTGACCCATTCGTTGTTCGTCCGTTCCCATAGTTGTTGGGTCCGGTTGCGTATCGATGTTCAAAGACATCGTTGGGTAGTTATCCCGATGTAGGTGATTCAGTAGTGTTGTGTGGACCAGTAATTCCGCGTCTCTTCGACCAACGATATGGTCTCTCCCCAAAAGTCCCAAGAGTCTTCCTCCGGGAGTGAGGGTGAGGGTGAGGTTGGTCGCGCTGTCGCGTGGCTTTGTTATCCATTGGGTTTCTACCCATGTTTTCCTTGAGAGGAAATTGTTTGAGTGTTGAACTGTTGTATGGTGATTGATTTCCAGCCACTCACTAAGCTTGTAGCTCACCCTTCGCATACTGTTTCTTTTCAGGGGCAGTGTTGGGCGTGGAGTTGGAGCTTCCTTGTGGCGTGGTCTTATGGGCACGGAGCGTTCTTCCGACGGGTGGCGAGTGCGAGGCTGTCAGCAGTCCTAGAGTTATTTTATGTATTGTAAATCGTGTATGTGGCACATGTTGTATTTTATTTGGTCTAGACTGGGCTCTCACAGGACAGTGATTGTGTATTCTTGTCTGTAATAATGTTTTTGATTTACAGACATTGTTTATATATTATGCTTCCGCTTTTCAGTCAGTTATCATTATCCTTGCTTTGCCACCTTGTGTGTTGTTGTTGGAGTCTCTATTGACCTCAGGTATTGATAGCTGATATTCCATTATTGCCACGTCTCAGGGACGGCCGCCCTGGGGCATGACTCATATAACATAGCATGTACACATTTTAACATAGCGTATATGATTTTAACATAGCCTATACTAATATGTAAATTGTCTCTTTATTACAGCCACCAACTAGTATATATCTATCAATATGAAAATGTATACTTGGGGATTGTTCGTATTACAAAAATATTAAAACACTTTCATATTACAAAACCGTCAAAACACATGTTCATATGATACTGGATATGCTGTGTAAATTGTATCAAAATTGTTTAAATACATCACCCACCCAACACACATGTTCATACAACATACATCACCACAGATCAAACAGGTTCACCAAATAAAAAAGAAGCAGTGATTTTAGCCCGCAAGAAGTCAATGTAGAGCTCACTGGATAGGTAGAATTCGCGTCGTTGGAACACACAGTCTATCCAATGTGCGATGAAGACACCACAATCTTGCCCCCTTTTTTGGGTTGGACACCAACAATTCTCGTTCACCTTGAATGTTGATGTATCCCCCATGTAACGCTTCAACAAGCCCACCTACAAGTCCGGATAACATGAAAAATAGAGTTCAAACGATATTATGTATTAATATTGGAGAATTTGAAAGTTAAGTGCAGCACGTACCACTTGTTTGGCGTATGTGTAGTGCCTAGGGTTGTAGGTGGAGTTGAATACATCATATGTATTCTTTACCATGTCTAGGACCAGCAGTAATCAATGGTAGTCGTGCCACAAAGGAACACAACCTTCCCCACCGCTCCAAGCTCCTCTAGCTTGAAGCACTGCTCCTGGAGGAATTTCAGGGCTTGGTCCGCCTCAAGTCTACATATGTTGTGTTTAAAATATATCTACATTAGAAAATTATCTAGCATATACCACTAAAAGGACAAACCACAAAAGAAAAAAAAGGATATACACACATTGAAAGTGGACTCCACAAACTTCATCTTGTCCACAGGGTCATGCGCATGCTCCCTATTGGCGAACATCAACCCTAGGCCATCTATGACCTCTTCACCCAGCCAATCATTTTCAATCACTGCCAATAGGTCCTGTGGTCTCACGTGAACGTCTTCTTGCTTCCAAACCACAGCACTACAAGGCATGAAGTTTGCAAATTATAATGTATATGCTATGTTATTTTAGTATATACTGTGTTAGATTAGTATACACTATATCAGATTAGTATAAGCTATGTTAGCAAGGTATACTCTATGTTAGCACGGTATACGCTATGTTAGCACGGTATACGCTATGTTAGCTAAGTAAACGCAATGTCAGGAAACTATCAAAGAATGAGAAAACTATTACTGGAGATAATATTAAACAATGGAGAAAATATCAAACTGACTCGTTCATTTCAAGCTGGAAGAATTCCAAAATGATCTGGCGTTCTTCATCTGAAATTGTCGATTTTCCAGGGAAATTTGACAAAGGTAATAAAAGGAAGTTTATTTTAAATTAAATGAAAAGAGGTTTCACAACACCGAAGCTATCGATATGGTACTTACATTGATTAGTGCCGGGGTTACTTCCTTATATACGGGCTTCTGTGTTTCAGCTTCCTTCTTCGATAATTTTATAACCTTCTGTAATTTTGTGTCATCTTCTTCTAGATCTTGGACTACCTTTACCTTTTTTGGTCTTTTTAATTGAACCTTTGGGAGTGCAGTGGGGTTACCCCTAGTAATTCGTCCCTATACAGTGACCCCTTAGCGGTCTTAGCGGCCTCTCCCTTGATCGTACTGGCCCTCTCAGTTCTTGTTTTTCTAGGGACTGCCTTCTCACTTGGCTCTAATGTCAAATGGCCTGTAAAATATATACATTATTAGAGACGTATACTTTTATATAAGTATATGCTATGTTGGGACAGTATACGCGATGTTAAAACAGTATATGCTATGTGCACAGAATACGCTATGTTAGAAACGTATGTGCTATATTAGAAAAGTATACGCTATGAATGAAGTATTATAACATGCTTTTGTTGCTGTTGCTTTTGCTTTTGCTTATGCTTTTGCTGGTATTGGTCTTCTGCTGTTATTGTTACTGGTGCTTTTGCTGTTGTTGTTGTCATGCCCCAGGGCGGTTGTTATATATGTGTCACTTTTTAGCCTTCTGGTAACCATTGGAGCATTCTGGCAGTTTTTCAACTTTTTCATTTTTCGATCGGAACCGCTAAAATTTTGGACTTTTAGCTATCATCCTGAGTTTGAGGACTCCGATTGAAAATCTAACTGCATATTATGTGTCTGGGTGCCATTTCAAGCCACTCACGAAAATTTCATCGAATTCCGGTAACGTTTCAGAATTTCGCAGTTCCGAATCGTATCCGGGTTTTGACCGTGCGAAAAGTCATTGAGAGACTTGACTTGGTCAAGGTTTACCCTTGACTTGGTCAAATGATTTTGGCTTTTAGTGTGGTTGGGTTGACTAGGGTCAAATCTCACTTAAACCTCACCTAAACCTAGTTAAACCTAATTAATCTTTAAGTGTGAGTGTGTGAGTGAGTGTGTGTGGTGTGTGTGTGTGCCTAAATAAAACCCACGCCCAAGAATAGTCCCCTCCCCTATTCATCATCTTCTCCACTTCAAATCTCTCTCTCCCTTCTCTTTAAAACCCCATTTAGACCTAGTAGAAGGTGTTGGATCAAGAAACCCTAGAAGGAGAAAAGAAAGGTGAGGACCCGATCTACCTTTGTATGGTCTCGGATTCGAGTTCCCTCATGTGTGACCCCCTCTCATGGTCCCTTTTTACCTCTGTTTTCAGCCCCTCTTTGGCTGAGTGGAGATCTTGGTAGTGGTGGTCTTGGAGGTGGTAAATCGGTGCGCGAAAAGCACCTGATCTCCTCCCCTTCCCTTCCTCTCCTTGGGTGAGCCTTCTTTCCTTCCTTTCTTGTTTAGATGCATGTTTAGGTGGTGTTTTTGGATGTGCTAGGTGAGCATGAGGGTTTGGGGTGGGGGAGGGCTGAGGGAGGTGGTAGAATCGGCTTGGGCAGTGCGGGCTCCTCGGCGCGTGCGCTCGAGCCTGCGCGCACAGGCCGGCAGGCAGGCAGGCAGGGCAGGCTGGCAGGCGTAGGGCATGCGCGCTGTCGGGTGAGCTGGCAGGGGACGCGGGCGTGCGCGCGGGTGCTGCGCAGGGGGCGCAGTACGAGGGGAGCGGGCGGTGTGCGGGTGCTGCGCAGAAGGCGCAGTGCGCGCAGGGCGAGCGGGGAGTGCGTGCGGGGCGCAGTGCGCGCGGGTGCATCCGGGGCTGGATGCGCAGTGCGCGCGGGCGCACGCGTGCGTGCGCTCGAGCGTGCGGCGTGTCTGGGCGCGCGGGCAGGGGCACGGCAGTGCGCCCGGGGCGAGGGTGTGCGTGCGTGCGTGCGCACCCGTTCGTGCGCGTGCGGGTGGTCGTGCGTATGGCTGCCGAAGGTTCGGGAGTGAGTCGGGGCACTCGGGCTCGCATGCGTGCGGGCCGTATGCACGCTTGTCTGAGTGTTGTGTGTTTTTAGCGTATTTTTGTATGTATTGTGTATTTTACTCACCGTGTTGAATACCCTGTCTTGCAGATCTTGACGGACGGTCACGCGATGACCCGGGTATTGGTGAGTGGGACAATCCAACCTAGTAGGGAGGCGTATATGCTCTTAGGCGTGTATCGTCCTTTCCTGGGGCACCATAGTTTAATATTAACTTGTATAATATGTAATCTATGCAGGCATGATTGTTATGTAGTGTCACGCCCCAAGGCGGCCGTCCCCGGGACGCGGCAAGTGTATATATAATATCAGAATCTACACAGGAGGTCAATAATATATCATACACAACAACCAGAATGACACACAGACAACAAAGAGGCTGACATGATATATATAGCAAATGCGGAAGCAAAAGACTGAATCTGTAAATAAACATACTACAGACTCGATACTTAATCATCTGTCCTGTGAGAGCCAATATACACCAATACTACTGAATATATACAAACGCGTGCTAAGCACGGAAATAAAATACATACAGCCAAGAAGGGATGCTGATAACCTCTGGCACTCGCGGAACGTGGCGCTGCTCCGCTACTGAAGGAATCCCTCGGAAAGCTCCAACTGCTGCTCCGGCTCCAGGTCAGGCTCAGTGGCAACTGGGGAAAACATATGCAAGGGGTGAGCCACACGCTCAGTGAACGGCACAACCCATGCATCACAGACAATATTGACCATAATTCAATTATTTATCCATCCTCTAAGTGGCATAATAACATAATCCAGTGGTTCGTACATCGCCGAACCACCACACCCTCACCCTCACCCATCAATGGGTGACATAGGCTATTGGGACTGATAATCATCCAATCACAAATCCAGTAGGTCGCTCATCGCCAACCCACTACACCCTCACCCTCACCCTACAACGAGTGACATAGGATTTTGGGACTGACTAGGCTGTTGGTCACCCTTGGTCCACCGATAGTCTCTCCTCCACTCCGTAGCCGCTGGGCTATCACCCCCACAACTTCAGCACACTCCGTCACAAATATCGGGAGGCGCCTACTGATGGGAGCCCTCACCCACAACTTCAGCACAGTCCGTCACAAATATCGGGAGGCGCCTACTGATGGGAACCCTTGGAAGGGACGGCCTTTCTAACGCTGGGGCAGCCTCTACCGGATCCAACGAAGGGGACAGAACAGCCTATCCATACGCACATGATCCACTCGGATCCGCCGACAACACATCTCTACAACTCTAATGTCATGAACTCTTCAGAGTTCGTCCAGGGCGCATAACCAAGATGCGGGGAACACGTACAATAAAAGCAAGGTTGTAATATCATTGGGGGAAAGAACTCGGGAGGGCGGCGTGAGTTCCCGATATAGGATACCCCGACAACAAACAAGGAACACGGAGTACCCTAACCCGGGTCTCACCGCTGTCCTCGCAAGGCCCCTCCCCTATAATATTCACTAAATATGCTAATAGTCATACCAGTTATATAACATTACTTATAATATTAATGGGACTAGAAACCTTGGGAGGGCAGCATGAGGTCCCGATACAGGACATCCCGACAACCAAACAAGGAACACGGAGTACCCTAACACGGGTCTCAATGTTGACCTCGCAAGGCTCCTCCCTATAATATTATCTAAGGCATGCAATTTAACATACACTAGCATTTAAATTAATAAATAAACTAGTAGGACGCATGCATAGGCCGAGGTTTCCTAGCATGAAAACAGGGGGCATGGTGCATGGCTCTTACACCTATCCTATGGGTGCAAGTCCCTAACATACAAGGACTAGGGTAGCATGCCTTCTACATTTAAATCATGCAAGCATGGATTACATATTACTGCTGGTTAATATACATCCATGGTGCCCCAGGAGAGGTCGGTATACGCCCAAATGCGTATGACCCCTCTCTACTGGGTTGGATTGTCCCACTCACCAAAGTTCGGGTCGTCGCGCGACCGTCCGTCAAGATCTGCAAGTCAGGCATTTATACGGTGAGTAAACTACATAAATACTTTAAAATACATTAAAAATACTCTAAAAATAGCCAACACTCGGACAAGCGTACATACGGCCCGTACGCACGCGTATCCGAGTATCCCGACTCACTCTCGAACCCACCGGGCAACCGCACGCACGGCCACCCGCCTCGGGCGCACAGCCGAGCCGGCCCGCGCGCCAAGGCGCCCTGCCGAACTCAGCCCGCACGCCCGGACACCACCGGCGTACTGCCGCACGCCTGCCCGCGCGCCCTGACGCACCGCCGCACGCACGCGCACGCTCGCGCGCGCCCGCGCGGACCGCGCGTCCAGCCCAGCGCGCCCCCGCGTGCACTGCACGCACGCCCCAGCACGCGCGCGCACTGGTCCCCAGCACTGCGCACACTGATCCCCAGCACCGCGCCCAGGCGCCCTGCCCAGCACCCAGGCACAGTGCCCAGGCGCCCTGCCCGCCCGCGCGCACGCTCGCGCGCACGCCCGCGCACACGCCAGCTAGCGCCAGCACCCGCGCGCACTCCCGCGCACACCCCCGCTCGCGCCAGCACCCGCGCGACCACTCCGCGCGCACCTGCGCGCGACTGCGCGCCCGACTGCGCCCGCCAGCGCCTAGCGCGCCCAGCGCCCAGCACCCAGTGCCCAGCGCCACCCGTGCGCACGCCTGCGCGCACGCGTGCGAGCCCCTGCCAGCTGCTGCGCCTGTGCTACCTGTTGCCCGGGACTGCCAGCCTGCCAGCCCGAGCTCCTCTACCACCAACCTCTGACCACCCCAAGGACTCCGACCACCTCACACAGCCCTCCGACAGCCACCCACCCCTGCCGACCACAACCCAACCTCAAATCCACCCTCCTAGCATACATCTATGCAAGAAAAGAGAGGAAAAGTGGCTTACCAAGGGGAGGAAAGGAAATCCGCTTACACCTATCCTATGGGTGCAACTCCCTAACATACAAGGACTAGGGTAGCATGCCTTCTACATTTAAATCATGCAAGCATGGATTACATATTACTGCTGGTTAATATACATCCATGGTGCCCCAGGAGAGGTCGGTATACGCCCAAATGCGTATGACCCCTCTCTACTGGGTTGGATTGTCCCACTCACCGAAGTTCGGGTCGTCGCGCGACTGTCCGTCAAGATCTGCAAGACAGGCATTTATACGGTGAGTAAACTACATAAATACTCCAAAATACATTAAAAATACTCTAAAATAGCCAACACTCGGACAAGCGTACATACGGCCCGTACGCACGCGTATCCGAGTATCCCGACTCACTCTCGAACCCACCGGGCAACCGCACGCACGGCCACCCGCCTCGGGCGCACAGCCGAGCCCCGGCCCGCGCGCCAAGGCGCCCTGCCGAACTCAGCCCGCACGCCCGGACACCACCGGCGTACTGCCGCACGCCTGCCCGCGCGCCCTGACGCACCGCCGCACGCACGCGCACGCTCGCGCGCGCCCGCGCGCACTGCGCGTCCAGCCCAGCGCGCCCCCGCGCGCACTGCACGCACGCCCCAGCACGCGCGCGCACTGGTCCCCAGCACTGCGCGCACTGATCCCCAGCACCGCGCCCAGGCGCCCTGCCCAGCACCCAGGCACAGTGCCCAGGCGCCCTGCCCGCGCGCGCGCACGCTTGCGCGCACGCCCGCGCACACCCCCGCTCGCGCCAGGACCCGCGCGCACTCCCGCGCACACCCCCGCTCGCGCCAGCACCCGCGCGCACCCGCGCGACCACTCCGCGCGCACCTGCGCGTGACTGCGCGCGCGACTGCGCCCGCCAGCGCCTAGCGCGCCCGCGCCCAGCGCCCAGCACCCAGTGCCCAGCGCCACCCTTGCGCACGCCTGCGCGCACGCGTGCGAGCCCCTGCCAGCTGCTGCGCCTGTGCTGCCTGTTGCCCAGGACTGCCAGCCTGCCAGCCCGAGCTCCTCTACCACCAACCTCTGACCACCCCAAGGACTCCGACCACCTCACACAGCCCTCCGACAGCCACCCACCCCGCCGACCACAACCCAACCTCAAATCCATCCCCCTAGCATACATCTATGCAAGAAAAGAGAGGAAAAGAGGCTTACCAACATGAGGAAGGAAATCCGGTTGCTCTGCGCGCACCGAAACCTCTCTCAAAAGGCTTCCAACGCCCGGATCTACTCCCACCTCCGAAATGGTCCAAAACAGAGGAGAAGAGAGGGGGGACGGAGGGGCAAATCTCGCCGGAATCGGGATTTGAAAGCACCGAGGTGTAGATCGGGACCCGATCTACACTTCCTATGCTTTAGGTTTTTAGGTTTGAGGGGTCTAGGGGGCTCAAAAGTGAGAAAAGGAGAGAGGGGAGAGAGAAAATCCAAATGGTAGGGATGATGAATAGTGCCCAAGATATTTCTCACCCACCTTATATAGCGGGTCACTTAAAAACCCAGATACGCCCGAAACTGTGAAATTTCAGAAACGTTACCAGAATTCGATGAAATTTTCGTGAGAGGCCTAAAATGGCACCAGACACCAAATATGCAGTTAGATTTCCAATCGGAGTCCTCTAACTCAGGACGATAGCTAACAGTCCAAAAATTAGCGGTTCCGATCGAAAACCGAAAAAAAATGAAAAACTGCCAGAACGCTCCAACGGTTACCAGCAGGTTAAAAGTGACACATATATAACATTCTTCCCCCCTTAGGAAATTTTGTCCTCAAAATATGCAAAAACATCTAGGAGGGGAAAAGATGCATCACACCTGGCATCCTTGAGCTCCCAAGTGTCCTCGACACCGGAACGGTGCTGCCATCGCACCTCGACCAACTGGACGGTCTTGGTGCAGAGCCTCCTCACGCGGCGGTCCATGATCTCAATCGACTGCTCCACGAATGACTGTCCGGCTCAGAGACGAGCGGCTCGAACGGGATGACGTGAGCAGGATCGCGGACACACCTTTACCCAACTGCGAACCCACCACTCCAAGACGGAGAGGTAAGAATTGGCGCTGAGGTGAGCCTCCGAGTAAACTCCAGGAAGCTCTCCTCGCAAGAAGGGGACCACTCGAACCGGACATCCTTCCGAGTAAGGCGGTTAAGAGGAACAGCTATCTTCGAGAGTCCCTCGTCAAGCTTCCTACAATAACCTGCAAACTCGGGAAGCTCCGAATCCTGTGGGGTTCGACGGCCTACGCAATTCGACATAGCAAGCGTCTTACCCGGGTCCACAGATATGCCTTTACCAGAAAACAATCGCCCAAAAGGCCTTAACCTCTAACCAAAACTCGCACTTGATCTCTCATCTATCTGATGCTTCCATGGCATCCCTTACCTGGGAAAAAGAAACCTCGGGAGGGCACCATGAAATCCCGATATAGGATACCCCGACAACCAAACAAGGAACACGAAGTACCCTAGCCCGGGTTCCAACGCCGACCTCACAAGGCCCCTTAATCCAGAAAGGAACACTAGAAGAAGACATCATTTTAAAGAACACTACTAACCCCCTCCGGATCATCTACCTCTAGATGATCACCTAACGATGTCCTTCAACATCGACTACAAGACCGGACCCAACATCATTGGGAACGGTCCAACAGAAATTGGGTCACGAGCGACCCGTCTTCGCCTCATCCACACCCTCACTCCCGAAAGGAGACATTTTGGGACTTTGGGAGAGACTTAGACTGCTCTCTACCCCTGGTCCACCGGTAGCCTCTCCCCGCTCCGTAGCTCGCCTGGTCCTCTGACCAAGAGCCTGTCTAACGCCGGGGCTGTACTACGCGGATCCTACGAAGGGGAGAGCGATTCCACGCTGGCGACACCATTCCATAATCTATCCCCGGGTAGCCTCTACCTGGCATACTCCCACGATCAGTACCCCTCCGACTGCATCGGTGGTACCTACTGATGGGAACTCACTGCCAGGACAGCTAAAACCCGGCTTCCTTAACCCAAACAACCACTCTTGACACTCGCTCACCAAATACCACACACAGTTGCATAACAGCAACCAAACAAACACCCACAATTATATCCTATTACTGGAGAGTTGAGAACACAAGATAATACCTCGAACCATGATACCCGAAAGCTGCGCCTCCTCGGCCGTAAGCGCTGCAACTCTGCCCTGGACCAACCGCGGCTGAGGAGCAGGAGCACGCCTCGCCGGCTGCACTGGCTGCTGCTGACGCTGAGGCTGCTGCTGCTGCTGGTGCGGAAGCTGCTGCTGCAAGAACTGCGGCTGCTGAGGTGGCACTCGGGGTCGGCCAGCATCAGGGCAATGGTATCTGATATGCCCGATGCGCTGACAATGGAAACAGCTCCTCCGGCTGCCTGGACTGGATGGGCACTGCTGCAATGGGTGCTGGATCCCATACTGGCACCGCATCTGCTGGAGGAGAGGCAGCCGCTGACTGATCGAAGCGGGGCCTCTTCCTCTTGCGCTGCCCCTGGTCCCGACTCCCGGAAGGACCCTGATCTGCAGAAGGGGTCGGAACCCCCACGATGATCCCGAGATCTCGCTCGACCGTCTTCGCCCGAGACACTAAGTCGAGAACCTCGAGAATTCCTGGGCGGTGACGTGCACCCGGAAGCGCTGCTGAGACCGAGCTCGAAACGGCGGCACCGCGTGTCCTCGTCCATCACCAACGCTGGAGCGAATCTGGACAGCCTCGTAAAGCGCGTAGAGTAGTCAGCAACCGACATGGAGCCCTGCGTCAATTGCTCGAACTCCCGCATCACGATCTGGCGCGTCGAGAACGGGAAATACTCGTCCAGAAATGCCTCCGGAACCCTGCCCAAGAAAGCTGCTCCACTCCCTCTGGGATGTCCACCACTCGGGTAGCCCACCAGTCGGCGGCGTTACCCTTCAGCATAAAGGTGGCCAGGGGGACTCGCTGGCGATCAGTGCAAAGCATGGCCACGAAGATCGTATCCACCTCCCTCAACCAACGCTCTGGCGCAAGAGGATCTGCCGTCTGCCCATGGAACTCGGGAGGGTGGAGCTTCAGAAAGGCGTTGAGGCCGCTCTGCTGCACTCGCGCTGCCGCCTCTAGCTCCTCCTCCCTCTGCAGGGGACCCTGGACTCCTACCGCCGGAATCACCACTGGAACTGGGGGTAAATCGGGTACCACAGGCAGATCTGCCACCAAGGGGACCTGCGGAACTGCCTCGCGAGTCGCCCTCAGCTCCCGAATCTCTCTAGCATGCTCTACCAACACTCTGGTCTGTGCTTCCACCAAATCAGCCAACCGAGCGAAAGCACGCTCCCAAGCAGGAGGCTCCTGCGTCAAGGGCTCTCCGGTAGCATCCTCGTCTCTGGTAGGTCCGGAAACCTCCAAAGACCGAGAGGGACCTCGTCCGCGCCGTCCTCTGCGAGGAGGCATATCAGCACCCTAAGAAAACCAGACACTATGATCAGAATACTCATATAGAAATCCTAGGACTCATCTCTACGAAAGGAAGACTATTGGCTCTGACAGGACCAGGCTCTGATACCAACTTTTGTCACGCCCCAGGGCGGCCGTCCCCGGGACGCGGCAAGTGTATATATAATATCAGAATCTACACAGGAGGTCAATAATATATCATACACAATAACCAGAATGACACACATACAACAAGGGCTGACATGATATATACACCAAATGCGGAAGCAAAAGACTGAATCTGTAAATAAACATACTACAGACTCGATACTCAATCATCTGTCCTGTGAGAGCCAATATACACCAATACAACTGAATATACACAGACGCGTGCCAAGCACGGAAATAAAATACATACAGACAAGAAGGGATGCTGATAACCTCTGGTACTCGCGGAACGTGGCGCTGCTCCGCTACTGAAGGAATCCCTCGGAAAGCTCCAACTGCTACTCCGGCTCCAGCTCAGGCTCAGTGACAACTGGGGAAAACATATGCGAGGGGTGAGCCACACGCTCAGTGAACAGCACAACCCATGCATCACAGACAATATTGACCACAATTCATTCTTTATCCATCCTCTAAGTGGCATAACAACATAATCCAGTGGTTCGTACATCGCCGAACCACCACACCCTCACCCTCACCCATCAATGGGTGACATAGGCTATTGGGACTGATAATCATCCAATCACAAATCCAGTAGGTCGCTCATCGCCAACCCACTACTCCCTCACCCTCACCCTACCACGGGTGACATAGGATTTTGGGACTGACTAGGCTGTTGGTCACCCTTGGTCCACCGATAGTCTCTCCTCCACTCCGTAGCCGCTAGGCTATCACCCCCACAACTTCAGCACAGTCCGTCACAAATATCGGGAGGCGCCTATTGATGGGAGCCCTCACCCACAACTTCAGCACAGTCCGTCACAAATATCGGGAGGCGCCTACTGATGGGAACCCTTGGAAGGGACGGCCTTTCTAACGCTGGGGCAGCCTCTACCGGATCCAACGAAGGGGACAGAACAGCCTATCCATACGCACATGATCCACTCGGATCCGCCGACAACACATCTCTACAACTCTAATGTCATGAACTCTTCAGAGTTCGTCCAGGGCGCATAACCAAGATGCGGGGAACACGTACAATAAAAGCAAGGTTGTAATATCATTGGGGGAAAGAACTCGGGAGGGCGGCGTGAGTTCCCGATATAGGACACCCCGACAACAAAACAAGGAACACGGAGTACCCTAACCCGGGTCTCACCGCTGTCCTCGCAAGGCCCCTCCCCTATAATATTCACTAAATATGCTAATAGTCATACCAGTTATATAACATTACTTATAATATTAATGGGACTAGAAACCTTGGGAGGGCAGCATGAGGTCCCGATACAGGACATCCCGACAACCAAACAAGGAACCTCGTACAGCCCTCCGACGGCCACCCACCGCCGCCGACCACCACCCAACCTCATTTCCACCCTCCTAACATACATCTATGCAAGAAAAAGAGGGAAAAAGAGGCTTACCAAGGGAGGAAGGGAAGTCCGGACGCTCTCCGCGCGCCGAAACCTTTCCCAAAAGGCTTCCACCACCCGGATCTACTCCCACCTCCAAAACAGCCCAAAACAGAGGAGAAGAGAGGGGGGACGGAGGGGCAAATGTCGCCAGAATCGGGATTTGAAAGCACCGGAGTGTAGATCGGGACCCGATCTACACTTCCTATGCTTTAGGTTTTAAGCTTTGAGGGCTCTAGGGGGGTCAAAAGTGAGAAAAAGAGAGAGGGGAGAGAGAAAATCCAAATGGTAGGGATGATGAATAGTGCCCAAGATATTTTCTCACCCACCTTATATAGCTGGGTCACTTAAAAACCCAGATACGCCCCGAAACTGTGAAATTTCAGAAACGTTACCGGAATTCGATGAAATTTTTGTGAGAGGCCTAAAATGGCACCAGGACACCAAATATGTAGTTAGATTTCCAATCGGAGTCCTCTAACTCAGGACGATAGCTAACAGTCCAAAAATTAGCGGTTCCGATCGAAAACCGAAAAAAAATGAAAAACTGCCAGAATGCTCCAACGGTTACCAGCAGGTTAAAAGTGACACATATATAATAGTATGCATGCCACCCTAGATCTTGTATGTTAGGGACTTGCACCCTTAGGATATGTGTAAGAGCCATGCATCCTGATACCATATTTTCATGCTAGGAAGCCTTGACCTATGCATGTATCCCATTAGTTTAATTTATTTAAATCAAATGTGAGTTATTTAGTAATGAGCATGCTTAGTGAATATTATAACCATGCGGTTATAATACAGGCTTCCCCGCATCGTAGTTATGCGCCCTGGAGGAATTCGCAAGAATTCATGACATTAGAAATGTTAGGAAGATGTTGCCAATGGATCCAAGTGGATCGTATACGTGTGGGTAGGCTGTTTCTGTTTCCTTCGTTGGATCCGTATAGAGACTGCCCCAGCGTTAGACAGGCTGTCCTGACAGAGGGCTCCCATCAGTAGGTACCTCCTTATTTGGTTTCGGACTGTGCTGAATTGTGGGAGTAGACCAGGCGGGCTACGGAGTGGAGGAGAGACTATCAGTGGACCAAGGGTGATTAACAGCCTAGTCAGTCCCAATAGACCGTGTCACCTATTGGAGGGTGAGGGTGAGGGTGTGGTGGGTCGGCGATGTAGCGACCCACTGGATTGTGTAGTTCCTGCCACTTGAGGCTTTGAAATATAAATTGTGGTTAATATGAATTGTGATGCATGGGTTGTGCTATTCACTAAGAGTGTGGCTCACCCCTCGCATATTTTTCTCCAGTTACCACGGAGTCGGATCTGAAGGAGGAGCTCCCCGAGGGACTTCAGCAGTAGCGGAGCAGCGCCGCGTTCCGTGAGTGTTAGAGGCTATCAGCATCCCTTTTTGATTGTATGTATTATATTTCCGTGCTTGGGCACCCGTTTGTATTATATTGGATGTCATTGTATATAGTGGCTCTCATAGGACAGTTGATTATGTATCGAGTCTGTAATATTTTTTTTTTGAATTACAGACTCAGTCTTTTAGCTTCCGCTATTTGTGTATATATATCATGTCAGCCCTGCTTTTGTCTGTGTTGTCATTTTTGGTGTCGTTTAGGGTATGTTATTGACCTCCTGTATAGACTGCTGATATCATATATACACTTGCCGCGTCCCGGGGACGCCCGGGGCGTGACACCCGACACGTGGCAATAATAAAATATCAGCTATCAATACCTGAGGTCATAAAGACTCCAACAACAACACACAAGGTGGAAAAGCAAGGATAATGATAACTGACTGAAAAGTGGAAGCATAATATATAAACAATGTCTGTAAACCAAAAACATTATTACAGACTCGAATACACAATCACTGTCCTGTGAGAGCCAAGTCTAGACCAAAGAATATACAACCTGTGCCACATGCACGATGTACAATACATACAATGACTCTAGGACTGCTGACAGCCTCGCACTCACCACCTGCTGGAAGAACGCTCCACGCCCATAAGACCACGCCACAGGAAAGCTCCAGCTCCACGCCCAACACTACCCCTGAAAAGAAACAGTATGCGAGGGGTGTCACGCCCCAGGGCGGCCGTACCCGAGACGTGGTCAATAATAAAATATCAGCTATCAATACCTGAGGTCAATAAAGACTCCAAGAACAACACACAAGGTGGCAAAGCAAGGATAATGATAACTGACTGAAAAGCGGAAGCATAATATATAAACAATGTCTGTAAACCAAAAACATTATTACAGACTCGAATACACAATCACTGTCCTGTGAGAGCCAAGTCTAGACCAAAGAAAATACAACCTGTGCCACATGCACGATTTACAATACACACAATGACTCTAGGACTGCTGACAGCCTCGCACTCGCCACCCGCCGAAAGAACGCTCCACGCCCATAAGACCACGCCACAGAAAAGCTCCAGCTCCACGCCCAACACTGCCCCTGAAAAGAAACAGTATGCGAGGGGTGAGCTACAAGCTCAGTGAGTGGCTGGAAACCAATACCATACAACAGTTCAATACATAAACAATTCCTTTCAAGGTAAACATGGGTGGAAACCCATGGATAACTGGGTCACGCGGCGGCGCGACCAACCTCACCCTCACCCTCACTCCCGGAGGGAGACTCTTGGGACTTTTGGGAGAGACCATACCATTGGTCGAGGAGACCCGGGATTACTGGTCTACGTAACACTATTGGATCATCAACCTCAAGATAACTACCCAACGATGTCTTTAAACATCGATACGAGACCGGACCCAACAACTATGGGAATGGACGAACAACGAATGGGTCACGAGGCGACGTGTCTTCACCTCATCCTCACCCTCACTCCCGGAGGGAATCTCTTGGGACTTTTGGAAGAGACTTAGACTGCTCTACACCCTTGGTCCACCGGTAGCCCTTTCCCCGGGTAGCCTCTACCTGGTATACTCCCATGGTCAGTACGTTCTTGAATGCATCGGTAGTACCTACAGATGGGAGCCCTCTGTCAGGACAGCTTTTCCCAACCCGAGAAGTTCTACATCGGATCCAACGAAGAGGAGAACGATTCCACGCTCGCAATATCATTTGTTAGCCCTCTTCCGGATAGCCTTTACCTGGTACACTCCCACAATCAGTACGCTCCCGAATGCATCGGTGGTACCTACGGATGGGAGTCCTATATCAGGACAGCTATATCCCGGGCCTCTTCAAAACAGACGACATTGGGAGTAAACATTCCATGTTCGCAAAGCGAACCCAATGGAAAAACACTACACTCGATAATGACATATCGATGATAGCGAACACTATTGTACTCCCACTCGGTTGCGTCGCTCAGACACAAAGGGGTGACACGCCCCAACTACCGGCTTAACAAACCGTTAAGATAATGAATTCTCCTGAATTCCAAACGAGTGCATCGCTCGGATGCACGGGGCGATTACATCGCTAGCGCTTAATAAGGTACAACCCGACAGCGGGTCATACCCACGCCTATTCCAGATAGGCCTAATTAGTTTTAACAAGCGCATATATTTTATAGGAGAATTTAATCTTAGTTATGTGCATGAACCATATGCACAATCATCTAATAATTATAGGGACACTCCCTAACATGGATTACATCATAATAATTCATACAACATGCATACATGGTCATTAATCACATAAACATACAAAATATACTCTAACATCCGTTGGATATCGCCAACTTAAAAGAAAGGGGCAAGCGCGATCTCGCGCACTAACAGGTGCATGCCAATATTCCAAACGAACCTGAGTCGAGTAGGAAATCGCCTCTACTTACTTAGTTCGTTCAGAGGGAGAGGGCGAGAGAGATCATCATCTCATGAAGCTGGTCATAGCTCTGCCCCATTAGCACGGGCGCAACAACTACACCACGCCCTCGAGTCTTATCGCAAGGGAATATTAGGCAGGTGCCCGTTATTAACCCAGACTTAATCATGTTCGATTTCCAATTAATATGGTGGGAGTAGTATTACAATACTACCTAAGACATGCCATATTCTATACATCCATACACATTTACAACATACATGCCCATACTAGAGGGGCTCATGCAACACAATCATTCATACATGAATACAATACATGTATATAAGCCTAGCATGCAAGATATCTACATATTATAGCTTAAGCATGGCCATACTACTTATCTACACAAGTAGTATAGCTTAGGGGGCCCCATCGATGCGTGACGCGCGACTACGCGCGTCGAGCGCATCCCGAGAGGGGGGGGGGGATTGGATCGAACCACTCACCGATACCCGGATCGCCGCGCGTCCGGTCTACGAGATCTGCAAAACACAACCAATGATCCATAATTAAATTATGGAACCTCCTATCACACATATAAGCTTACTTCATGAAAACCCTAACCCCTGATACTTCCATATTATCACCCAAGACACATGCAACCAACTCCTTGACACTCAACCAAGCAAAACTGCTAAACCTGCTGCAACCAGCCCTACTAATTGGTCTTCACAGCACCCAATACACTTCCCAAAATTATGAAATAAATCATGCACATTCTATGATATGCTGGGATCATAATCCATGAATACATTAGAACCTAATTTTTCCTCTATAAGCCCGAAACAAATCATTTTCCGAAGCCGGTCAATTCCTGCGCGAATCTGCACAGTTCATGCAAAACTGATTCTAACTTACACCACAGATATTATAATGACCCCATATTTCATATATAACATCTAGACACATAGCTGATCAAATCATAAGCAGACATAATCCTACAAATATACCTCTAAATACTAGATTCACTGAGATCTTTAAAAGACAGTGTGCTGCCTTACCAAAACAGGGGAAGGGAAATGGGGAGATGTGGGGTTCTCGACACACCCACGACCACCTCTACCACCACCACCACTACCACCACCTCATCAGCCACTCCACCAGCCTTCCTTGGCTGAAAACAGGGGGGGGGGAGGCATGAGAAGGAGCTAATGAGAAGAGAAACAACAACAACTACAACACCCAAAGCTTGCACACACATACCTTTCTCTTTTCCTTTTAATGTTTCTTCTTCTCCTTCTTGTTCTTCTTTTATTTAACCCAAAAAAACAAAGAAAACCAGGGAGTGAAGGAGAGAGTGAGAGGGAGAGGGAAATGAAGGGGACGCCCACCTCAAGCACACTCACACACTTAGCATTTATTTGAGAAATGGGGGTGGGTGGGGATTGACTTTGAGTCAACCCAACCAAACTAGAAAACAAAACCCATTGACCTAGTCAATGGCCTTCTTTGACTTGGTCCAAGTCCACTTGACTTGGTCAAAGTCACCCTTTGACACTTCAAAATCGGTCAAAACCTGGATACGATTCGGAACTGCAAAATTTTCTAAAACGTAACTAGAACTCGATGAAATTTCTGTGGGCAATACCAAATGGTACCAGGACCCATAATATGCAGTCAGATTTCCAATCAGAGTACTCTAACTCCCGCAGGTGGCTAAAAGCTAAAATTTTAGCGGCTCCGATCGAAAAATTAAAAAGGCCCTGAATGACCCAGAAGTGACCAAGGCTTAACCGAAATGGCTCCAAATGACATAGGCATAACAATTACATCGCTAGCGCTCTAACTAATAAGGTACAACCCGACAGCGGGTCATACCCACGCCTATCCCAAATAGGCCTATCAGTTTTTAACATGCGCATATAAATATATCCAGGAGAATTTTATATCTAGCTATGTGCATGAACCATATGCACAATCATCTAATAATTATAGGGACACTCCCTAACATGGATTTACATAAAAATAAATCATACAACATGCATACATGGTCATTAATCACATAAGCACACAAGGCCTAACTTAAACATGCGTTGGATATCACCAACTTAAAAGAAAGGGTCAAGCGCGATCTCGCGCACTAACAGGTGCATGCCAATATTCCAAACGAACCTGAGTCGAGTAGGAAATCGCATCTACTTACTCAGTTCGTTCAGAGGGAGAGGGCGGGAGAGATCATCATCTCATGAAGCTGGTCATAGCTTTGCCCCATTAGCATGGGCGCAACAACTACACCACCCCCCTCGAGTCTTATCGCAAGGGAATATTAGGCAGGTGCCCGTTATTAACCCAGACTTATTCATGCTGGATATTCCAATTAATATGGTGGGAGTATTATTACAATACTACCTAAGGCATGCCATATTCTATACATCCATACACATTACCAAAAATACATGCCCATACTAGAGGGGCTCATGCAACACAATCATTCATACATGAATACAATACATGTATATAAGCCTAGCATGCAAGATATCTACATATTATAGCTTAAGCATGGCCATACTACTTATCTACACAAGTAGTATAGCTAGGGGGCCCCATCGATGCGCGACGCACGACTACGCGCGTTGAGCGCATCCCGAGGGGGGGGATTGGATCGAACCACTCACCGATACCCGGATCGCCGCGCGTCCGGTCTACGAGATCTGCAAAACACAACCAATGATCCATAATTAAATTATGGAACCTCCTATCACACATATAAGCTTACTTCATGAAGACCCTAACCCCTGATACTTCCATATTATCACCCAAAACACATGCAACCAACTCCTTGACACTCAACCAAGCAAAACTGCTAAACCTGCTGCAACCAGCCCTACTAATTGGTCTTCACAGCACCCAATACACTTCCAAAAATTATGAAATAAATCATGCACATTCTATGATATGCTGGGATCATAATCCATGAAGACATTAGAACCTAATTTGGCCTTTACAAGCCCGAAACAAATCATTTCCCGAAGCAGGTCAATTCCAACGCGAATCTGGACAGGTCATGCAAAACTGGTTCTAACTTACACCACAGATGTCATAATGACCCCAAATTTCATATATAACATCTAGACACATAGTTGATCAAATCATAAGAAGACATAATCCTAAAAATATGCCTTTAAAGGCTAGATTCACTGAGATCTTTAAAAGATAGTGAGCTGCCTTACCGAAACAGGGGGAGGGAAATGGGGAGATGCGTGGTTACTTATTCAGATAAGTAGTATGGTCATGTCTAACCCATAATATGCTAGATATTGTGTTATATATGTGTCACTTTTTAGCCTATTGGTCACATTTGGGTCATTTCTGGCCATTTTCCAATTTTTCTTTTTTCGATCGGAGCCGCTAAAATTTTAGACTTTTAGCTATCTGCGTGAGTTTGAGTACTCCGATTGAAAATCTAACTGCATATTATGGGTCCTGGTACCATTTAGTACTACTCATAAAAATTTCATCGAATTCCAGTAACGTTTTAAAAATTATGCAGTTCTGAATCGTATCCGGGTTTCGGTCATTACTGGTTTGTTTGGTGGAATAGTGTTGGGATATTTTGGTGGTTATGGTCACCTTGGGTAACCTCACCCCCCTCTTGCTTAATGGTTAAGAAACCATTGGTTATTTTTGGTGTGTGTGGGTGAGATTAGCTTAAGTTCACCACCCCCCTTTTTCCCTTCTCATCACCCCCCCCCCCTCATTTGAGAAAAAATGCTCTCTCTCTCTCTCTCTCTCTTCCCCCCCTCTCATGCCACCCTCTCCCTCTTTGTTTTGTGTGTGTGTGCTGATTTGAGGAAAAGAAGCACAAGAAGAGGAGTAGTGAAGGAGAAAGAACACACAAAGGTGTGTATGTATTGGTTGTTGATTCCCTTCTCTTAGGCTTCCTCTCATGCTCCCTTTGTTATGCTGTGTTATTTGGAGTCATTTCGATTAAGCCTTGGTCACATTTGGGTCATTCATGGCCTTTTTCTTTTTTGATCGGAGTCGCTAAAATTTTGGCTTTTAGCTACCTGCGGAAGTTGGAGTACTCTGATTGAAAATCTAACGGCATATTATGGGTCCTTGTACCGTTTTGTACTACCCATAAAAATTTCATGAAATTCCAGTGACATTTTGAAAAATATGCAGTTCTGAACCGTATCTAGATTTTCATTTACTATGTCTTGGTAAGTGAATTGGTGGTCGACTATGGTGCATGTGGACTTGGTGTGCAAGTCACCCTCCCTTAAATATCTTGGTGTGAGTGGGTAAGAGAGCTAAAGCTCACCCCTCCCCTTCCATAGCCCACCAACCCCACCTTTTTGCATTAAATGTCTTCTCACTCTCTCCCTTGATAACACTCCTCTCCCTCTCAACGAGCTCTACCTCTCCCTCCCGTTTTCACTCTCTCGCCAGCCACCCGTAGAAACAAAAGAAAGTAAGAAGGAGTGAAAAACAGAAGAGGAGGATGTGTGTATGATCTTTGCTTGGCCTCTCTCTTCTCCTCCCTCTCAAGGTATTCCTTTGCCCCTCTTTGAGCATGTTTAGTGGCTAGTTTGGAGTATTTTTGGTGGCTGGTTTGGGGTGCTTTTGGTGGCTGCTATGTGTGAGTAGGGAGGGGGGGTGTGAGTAGGTGTGAGGGATCCTTGAATGCCTCTTCTTCTTCTCCTCCTTATGGTTTTCCTCACACCCCTTTTGTGCTTGTGTTTATGTGCTAAAGGGGCGTAGGGTTGACGCACCGGTACGCTTGAGATCGCATGAACAGCTTGCGGGGCTGCGGGTGTATGCTCGGCATGCTCGCATACATGCGGAGTGCGTGGACAGCATGCCAGAGTGCTCAGGGCATGCACGGGGTGCCAAAGGGTGTTCTTGGAGTACTCGGGTTTGCTCGGAGTGCGCGGTGTGCATGCGAGGAGTACTCGCCCATGCTTGGCAGTGCATGTCGTGTCTAGGCGAGTGTGTAGTGGTGAGTCAATTGTGAGAGGTGGTGACTTTTTGTGATATGAGAGCCCATGCAGATGTGTTCATGAGGTGGGCACGCATGCATTTGCGGTCACGCGAGCGAGGACGTGCCAAGTGACGGACGAAGACTCATGGAATTGTGCGCGAGGGTGTGTTGCGGGTGCATATGGTGTTCACATGGGAGTACTATTTTTACACGCCACTTTGTTTTCACCGAACCACGCGCTCGTTAGGTGAGTGGTTTGATCCAATCCCCCCCCCTCGAGATGCACTCGACGCGCGTAGTCATGTGTCGCGCATCGATCGGGGCATCCTAGCTATACTAGTGTAGATAAGTAGTATGGCCATGCTTAAACTATAATATGTTAGATATCTTGCATGCTAGGCTTATATACATGTATTGTATCCATGTATGAATGACTGTATCGCATGCACCCCTCTAGTATGGGCATGTATTTCTGTAATGTGTATGGATGTATAGAATAGGCATGCCTTAGGTAGTATTGTAATACTACTCCCACCATATTAATTGGAATATCAAGCATGATTAAGTCTGGGATAATAACGGGCACCTGCCTAATATTCCCTTGCGATAAGACTCGAGGGCGTGGTGTAGTTGTTGCGCCCATGCTAATGGGGCAAAGCTATGACCAACTTCAAGAGATGATGATCTCTCTCTTGCCCTCTCCCTCTGCACGAACTGAGTAAGTAGAGGCGATTTCCTACTCGACTCGGGTTCGTTTGGAATATTGGCATGCACCTGTTAGTGCGCGAGATCGCGCTTGACCCTTCCCTTTTAAGTTGGTGATATCCAACGCATGCTTAAGTTATGCCTTGTGTGCTTATGTGATTAATGGCCATGTATGCATGTTGTATGATTTGTTGTTTATGATGTAAATACATGTTAGGGAGTATCCCTATAATTATTTGATGGGTTATCGTGCATATAGTTCATGTTCATAACTAAGATATAATTCTCCAGGATATATATATGCACATGTTAAAACTGACTAGGCCTATCTGAAATAGGCGTGGGTATGACCCGTTGTCGAGTTGTACCTTATTAGTTAGAGCGCTAGCGATGTAATCACCCCTGTGCATCTGAGCGATGCACTCGTTTGGAATTCAGGAGAATTCATTATCTTATCGGTTTTGTTAAGCCGGTAGTTGTGGCATTAAGCTAGGCCTACCTGTGCTAGGCGTGTATATGAACCGCCTGTTGGGTTATGTTCCTTGGGATTATTTCTGCGTGAGAGCGGAGGCAACCTCCTTGTGTCCGAGTGACGCAACCGTGTGGGAGTACAATAGTATTCGATATCACCGATAAGTGATTATCGAGAGTAGTTGTTTTTCCATTGGGTTCGGTTTGCGAACATGGAGTGTTTTCCTCCTAATGTCGTCCGTGTTGAAGCGGCCCGGGTTGTAGCTGTCCTGACAGAGGGCCCCCACCCGTAGGTACTATTGATGCATGCGTCAAGATGTACTGATCATGGCGGTATACAAGGTAGAGGCTACCCGAGAGAGGGCTAACGAATGATATTGCGAGCATTAAATCGTTCTCCCCTTTGTTGGATCCGATGTAGGAACTCCCCGGCGTTGGAAAAACCGTCCTGACAGAGGGATCCCATCCATAAGTACCACCGATGCGTTCGGAAGCGTACTGATCGTGGGAGTATACCAGGTAGAGGCTATGCGGGGAAAGGGCTACCGGTGGACCAAGGGTGTAGAGGAGTCTAATCTCTCCAAAAGTCCTATGTCACCCTTAGGGGTGAGGGTGAGGATGAGGTGAAGACACGTCGCCGCGTGACCCATTCGTTGTTCATCCGTTCCCATAGTTGTTGGGTCCGGTTGCGTATCGATGTTCAAAGACATCGTTGGGTAGTTATCTTGATGTAGATGATCCAATAGTGTTGTATAGACCAGTAATTCCGGGTCTCTTCGACCAACGGTATGGTCTCTCCCCAAGAGTCCCAAGAGTCTTCCTTCGGTAGTGAGGGTGAGGGTGAGGTTGGTGATGTAGTAGTATTGTGTTGACCAGTAATTCCGTGTCTCTTCGACCAACGGTATGGTCTCTCCCCAAAAGTCCCAAGAGTCTTCCTTTGGGAATGAGGATGAGGGTGAGATTAGTCGCGCCGCCGCGTGACCTTGTTATCCATTGAGTTTCCACCCATGTTTTCTTTGGAAGGAAATTGCTTTAGTATTGAATTGTTGTATTGGTGATTGGTTTCCAGCCACTCACTGAGCTTGTAACTCACCCCTCACATACTGTTTCCTTTCATGGGCAGTGTTGGGCATGGAGCTGGAGCTTCCTTGTGGCGTGGTCTTATGTTCGTGGAGCATTATGTCTGACGGGTGGTGAGTGCGAGGCTGTCTGTAGTCCTAAAGTCATTTTATGTATTTGTAAATCGTGCATGTGGCACAGGTTGTATTTTATTTAGATTAGACTTGGCTCTCACATGACAGAGATTGTGTATTCGAGTCTGTAATAACATTTTTGGTTTACATACATTGTTGATATCTTATGCTCTTGCTTTTCAGTCAGTTATCATTTATCTTTGCTTTGCCACCTTGTGTGTTGTTGTTGGAGTCCTTGTTGACCTCAATATTGATAGCTGATACTTTATATATTGCCGCGTCTCAGGGACGGCCGCTCTGGGGCGTGACACCCTTGCCCCTTATTTTCAGCCAAGTAGGGTTTGAGGAGTGGCTGAGGAGGTAGTGGTGTTGGTGGTGGCGGTTGCGGTGGTTTTGGTGTGCCAAGAGCACTCGAATACCTCCCCTTTTCTTTCCCCTCCTTTGGTAATCTCTCGTCCTCCATTATCTTTGTTTTAATGATTGTTAGGGCTGTTAGGGTGGCCATGCATGCTATGTATGTGTGTTAGGGTGTGTGTGAGGGCAGTGGAGAGGATGGGAGAGGTCTAGGTGTGCGCGCAGGCCTATCCGCGCGTGCACGCGCAGACGTGCGCGCAGAGGGGTGCTGGCGCGGGTAGTTTGGCGCGCTGGCGAGCGCGCGCGCGTACGCACTGGCGCACGAGCATACGCGCGGGGCGCTGGCGCCGGCGCACAGTGCGTGCGAGTTCCTCTACGCATGCCCCCTTCTTCTCGTTGAGTCCTTTCTTGAGCATAGTGAAGATGGTTCGGTTGTAGTCTCGGCCTGGCCATTCCCTGCGGATAGGCACGCGAGGAGAAATGCAATTTGATCCTGTATTTGACACAGAACTCGTAGATAGGCGTATTAGCGAACTGTGTCCTGTTGTCTGCTATGAGGGCTTTAGGGACGCCGAATCTGCATATGATGGTTTCGAAAGAAAGTTCTTGACATCGGCATGCTTGATGGTCTTGTAGGATTCGGCCTCGACCCACTTTGTGAAGTAATCCGTTGTCAAGAGCACATACCTTTTCCCACCTGTCACGGTCGAGAACGGACCTGCAGTGTCAAGTCCCCACTGGGCAAATGACCAAGGGGCTGTAAGCTTATGGAGCTCCTTTGTAGGGGTATGAATGAGCGGGGAGAATTTCTGACATTTTTCACAGCTTCAGGCAAAGGCGAGGGCATCTCTTCTTCGTGACGGATAGTAGTATCCCTGGGTCAGGATGCGATGGATGAGAGACCATCCGCTTGAGTAGTCACCACATGACCCTTCATGTATCTCCTCCATCAATGGCTTCACTTCGGTTGCGCTGAGGCATTTGAGGAAAGGACCGCCAGCGTTCTGTTGGTAGAGCGCGCCTTCTATGATGACGTAATTGGCGGACCAAGACTGCACTTTCTGGGATTTGATTTTGTTGGCCGGGAGCTCTCCATTGCGTATATAGGCCTTAATTGGGTCCATCCAACAAGAGGTTTCCCTTTCGATCATATGCACAACGGGAACCGGATTGATGGAGGGTTGCTGCAGGGCTATTGGCATGACCGATCGTCCCCCTGGTGGTCGTGGCCCCTCATATTCGGCTCTAAAAATCCGGCGGGTCGTCGAGTTCTGATGTGGCTTTTCACATGTCATCTGTGGGGTTGAATTCCAGAAGGAAATCGGCTACCACTTGCCCCTTCTTAGGCGCCCAAGGATGGTAGTCGATGTCGAATGGAGACAACTCTAGGGTCAACTTGGCTATTCTCCCATAAAGGTCTGGCTTGTGCAAGAAAAGTCAGATGGGATAGGAGGTCAGCACGACAATGGGGTGCGCCTTGAAGTAGTGTCGCAGCTTTCTTTTTGCTACTACGAGAGCCAAGATAAGCTTTTCGATGGGTGAGTAGCGAGTCTCTGTATCGAGTAGGGCTTTGCTTATGTAGAAGACTGGATGTTGCTGTTCGTGGTCATCTTTGAACAGAGTGGGGCTGATTGCAGCAATCGACACGACCAGGTACAAGAAGAGCATTTCGCCTTTGGTTAGGACCAACAGGATTGACGGTTGACTGACATGGTCCTTGAGGTGTTGGAACGCCGACTATTGTTCGTTGGACCAGACTTTGCTTTGCTTAACCTTGATCGCCTGAAAAAATGGTCGACAGCGATCCAAAAAATGAGAAATAAATCGGGATAGGGTGGCTATTCACTGGCAATCACCTAGATGTCGCAGACAGTTGTAGGGGCGCTGGAATCGTGCAGCTCTTGGATTTGGTGGGGTTGGCCTCGATAACATGTCTGTGTACGATGTGCCCCAGGAAATGTCAGAATGAAACGCTGAAGGAGCATTTGGCAGGGTTAATCTTCATACGGTATTTCCGCAGGGCATTGAAGGCTTCGTAAAGGTGCTGCAAATGTTATATATGTGTCACTTTTAGCCTTCTGGTCACCATTGGAGCATTCTGGCAGTTTTTCAACTTTTTCTTTTTTCGATCGGAACCGCTAAAATTTTGAACTTTTGGCTATCATCATGAGCTTGAGAACTCCGATTGAAAATCTAACTGCATATTATGTGTCATGGTGCCATTTCAAGCCACTCACAAAAATTTCATCGAATTCCGGTAACGTTCAGAATTTCACAGTTCCGAATCGTATCCGGGTTTTGACCAAGCGAGAAGTCATTGGATGACTTTGACCAAGTCAAGTTTGACCCTTGACTTGGTCAATTGATTTTGTTTGCTAGTGTGGTTGGGTTGACTAGGGTCAAAGTGCACTTAAACCTAGCTAAACCTAATTATTTTTCTAAGTGTAAGTGAGTGGTGTGTGTGTGAGTGGCTAAGTGTGTGTGTGTGTGCCCCTTTAAGTCCACGCCCAAGAATAGTTGCCCTATTCATCATCTTCTCTCTCAAGCTCTCTCAAAATCTCTCTCTCCCCTCTCTTTATTTCCTCCATATGATCTAGCTAGGGTGGTTAAAAAGAAAAGCCATAGAAGGAGAAAAGTTTGGTAAGGACCCGATCTATCTTTCCATAGTGTTAGATGTGATTTTCCCCTTGTTGAACTCCCCTTATGGACACCTTTTAACCTCTGTTTTCAGCCCCTCTTAGGCTGAGAAGAGGCCTTGGTAGTGGTGGCTTTGGTGGTGGCAAATCGGTGCGCGAAGAGCACCCAAAGATCCCTCCTTTCCTTTCCTCCCTTGGGTGAGCTTTCCTCCTCCCTTTTTCCTTGTTTTAGATGCATGTTAGGGTGTGCATGGGGTGTATGCATGGTATGCATGTGTGTGGGGTGTGGGAGGGCTGAGGAAGGGTGTGGGGTTGGCTCGGGCGCGCGTGCGGGGTCGTCCGCGCGCGTGCGTGCGAGTCTGTGCGCGCAGGCAGAGCAGACGCACGCAGTCGGGGGCGCTGGGCAAGTGCGCGCGTACGTGCGGGCGCACTGGCGTGCACGCGGTGCGTTGCACAGGGGCGCAGTGCGTGCGGTGCGGGCAGGGGTGCGTGCGGGGTGCGGCGCAGGGGCGTAGTACGTGCGGTTGGGCGCAGGGATGGACTCGCGGTGCACGCGGGCGCGCGCGAGCGTGCGGCGTGTCTGGGCGAGCGGGCAGGGGCGCGGCAGCGTGCCTGGGCGCGGGCTGGGGTGCGGCAGTGTGCCTGGGGCTCGGGGGTGCGCGCGTGTGCGCACCCGTGCGTACGCGTGCGGGTGGCCGTGCGCATGGCTGCCGTGGGTGCGGGAGTGTGTCGGGGCACTCGGACTCGCGTGCGTACGGGCCCGTATGCATGTTTGTCCGAGTGTTGGGTATTTCTAGCGTATTTCTTGTGTATTTGTGTATTTTACTCACCATTTTGGTTTCCCATGTCTTGCAGATCTTGACGAGCGGTCACGCGACGACCCGGGTATTGGTGAGTGGGACAATCCAACCCAGTAGGGAGGCGTTCGATGCACGTAGTCGTGCATTGCCCTCCCCTGGGGCACCATAATTGCGTATTAATTTGTAATAAGTGTAATCTGTGCTATGCATGATCATTTTGTTGTATCCATGCCACCATAGGCTTTGCATGCTAGGAATATGCACCCTTATGTTGTGGATAGAGGCCTATACATCGGGATACCATGTTTCATGCTAGGAAAGCCTCGACCTATGCATGCTTCCCATTTAGTTTAATTTATTTAAATCAAATGCGAGCTTATGATTATTAGCATGCCTTAGAGAATATTATAACTACGTTGTTATAATATATGTCTCCCCGCATCTTAGTTATGCGTCCTGGAGGAATTCTGAAGAATTCATGACATTAGTAGAGTTGCAATCGGTGTCGGCGGATCCAAGTGGATCGTATCCGTGTGGGTAGGCTGTTTCTCTTCCCTTCGTTGGATCCGTGTAGGGACTCCTCAGCGTTAGACAGGCCGTCCTGACAGAGGGCTCCCATCAGTAGGTACCTCCTGATTGTGTTTCGGACTGTGCTGAATCGTGGGAGTAGACCAGGCGAGCTACGGAGTGGAGGAGGGACTATCGGTGGACCAAGGGTGATTAACAGCCTAGTCAGTCCCAAAAGACCATGTCACCAGCTTGAGGGTGAGGGTGAGGGTGTAGTGGGTTGGCGATGTAGCGACCCACTGGATTGTGTAGTTATTGCCACTTAGGGCTATGAATTGTGTAAGGTTAATATGAATTGTGATGCATGGGTTGTGCTATTCACTGAGCGTGTGGCTCACCCCTCGCATATATTTTTCTCCAGTTATATCTGAGTCGGATCTGAAGGAGGAGCTCCCGAGGCGCATCAGCAGTAGCGGAGCAGCGTCACGCTCTGAGTGTGAGAGGCCATTCAGCATCCCCCCCCCTTTTGATTGTATGTATTGTTTCCGTGCTTGGGCACACGTTTGTATTATATTTGGATGTCGTTGTATATATTGGCTCTCACAGGACAGTTGATTATGTATCGAGTCTGTAATATGTTTTTGAATTACAGATTCAGTCTTTTAGCTTCCGCTATTTGTGTATATATCATGTCAGCCTCATTGTTGTCTGTGTTGTCATTTTGATGTTGTTTAGAGTATGTTATTGACCTCCTGTATAGACTGCTGATATCATATATACCATTGCCGCGCCTCGGGGACGGCCGCCCTGGGGCGTGACAAAAGTTGGTATCAGAGCCTGGTCCTGTCAGAGCCAATGGTCTTCTTTTCGTAGAGATGAGTCCTAGGATTTCTATATGAGTATTCTGATCCTAGTGTCTGGTTTTCTTAGGTTGCTGATATGCCTCCTCGCAGAGGAATGCGTGGACGTGGTCCCTCTCGACCTTTGGAGGTTCCCGGACCTACCAGAGGTGAGGATGCTACTGGAGAGTCCTCGGCTATGGGGCCAGGACTGGCGCAGGAGCCTCCTGCATGGGAGCGTGCTTACGCTCGGATAGCAGATTTGGTGGAGACTCAGACCAGAGCATTAGAGGCCCAGACGAGGGCGTTAGCTGAGCAGGCTAGAGAGATTCAGGAGCTGAGGGCGGCCCGTGATGCAGTTCCACAGGTCCCCTTGGTGGCAGATCCGCCTGTGGTACCCGATGTACCCCCTGCTCCCGTGGTGATTCCAGCGGTGAGAGTTCAGGATCCCCTGGAGAGGGAGGTGGAGCTAGAGGCTGCAGCGCGAGTGCATCAGAGTGGCCTCACTGCCTTTCTGAAGCTCCACCCTCCCGAGTTCCATGGACAGACGGCGGACCCCCTTGCCCCTGAGCGATGGTTGATGGAGGTGGACAAGATCTTCTCGACCATGCACTGCACCGATCGCCAGCGTGTCTCCCTGGCCACCTTCATGCTGAAGGGTAGCGCCGCAGATTGGTGGGCTACCCGATCGGTGGACATTCCCGAGGGAGTGGAGCGGCTTTTATGGGCGGGGTTCCGGAAGTATTTCCTGGAGGAGTACTTCCCGTTTTCGACGCGACAGATCGTGATGCGGGAGTTTGAGCAGCTGACGCAGGGCTCCATGTCAGTCGCGGACTACTCTACGCGCTTCACGAGGCTTTCCAGGTTCGCCCCAGCCTTGGTGATGGATGAGGAGACGCGGTGCCGTCGATTCAAGATGGGTCTCATCAGCACCATTCGGGTGCATGTCTCTTCCCAGGCGTTTACGAGGTACTCGGACTTGGTGTCTCGGGCGAAGACAGTCGAGCGAGACCTCGGGGCCTCCATGGGGGTTCCAACCCCTCGGTAGAGCAGAGACCTCCCTGGAGCCAGGACCAGGGATAGCGCAAGAAGAAGCGGCCCCGCTTTGATCAGTCAGCGGCTGCTGCTACTCCAGTTGATGTGGTGCCAGTGCGAGGTCCAGCACCCATTGCGGCAGTACTAGTCCAGTCCATGCAGCCAGAGAGGCGGCGCTGTTATCACTGTCAGCGCATCGGGCATATTTTATATAATTGCCCTGATGCTGGCCGACCCCGCGTGCTGCCTCCGCAGCAGCAGTAGCAGCTACAGCAGCAACCGTACCAGCAGCAGCAGCCTCAGCGCCTGCAGCAGCAGCCTCAGCGCCAGCAGCAGCAGCAGCCTCAGCGTCAGCAGCAGCAGCAGCAGCCGCAACGTCAGCAGCAGCAGCCACAGGGTGGCCGTGTTGACCAGAGGAGGCAGCCAGCGCAGCCTGCGAGGCGTGCCCCTGCTCCTCAGCCGCAGTTTGTTCAGGGCAGAGTTGCTGCACTTTCGGCCGAGGAGGCGCAGGCTTCAGGTAGCGTGGTCCGAGGTATTGTTCAGATCTCCCAGCTCCCTGCATATGTGTTATTTGATTCCGGAGCCACGCACTCGTTCGTGTCTCCCGCTTTTGCGAGACGGATGGGCGTGGCGTCCGCCCCTCTTGATGTTATCCTGGAGATATCATTGCCCGTTGGAGACCGTATTCTCCTCCGTTCTGTGTACCGAGGATGTACCGTGGTGATTGCGGAGCATGAGTTTCCAGTGGAGTTGGTAGAGCTCGCCATGACGGACTTCGATGCCATCCTGGGAATGGATTGGCTTTCAGCTAGTCACGCCAGCATCGACTGTTTTGCCAAGTCGGTGTCTTTCCACCTTCCGGGTCGGAGGTCCTTCCAGTTCGTGGGTGATCGTGACATAGCCCCTTTGGGGTTCGTGTCGTCCATTCAAGCGTGGAGACTCCTTCAGGGAGGATGTGAGGCCTTTCTGGCGTACATTGCTCAGGAGGACGCACCACTGCGGGCAGATAACTGTCAGACTCCGGTTGTGGCAGAGTATCCCGAGGTTTTCCCCGATGATCTTCCGGGATTACCACCGGATCGTGCGATCGAGTTTGAGATTAATCTGATTTCGGGGACCGAGCCGATTTTGAGAGCTCCGTACCGGATGGCCCCAGCAGAGCTGAAGGTGCTCAAGGAGCAGTTGGAGGAGTTGCTGGAGAAGGGCTTCGCACGTCCGAGTGTTTCTCCGTGGGGAGCCCCTGTTTTGTTTGTGCGGAAGAAGGACGGTTCGCTGCGGCTTTGTATTGATTACAGGCAGCTGAACAAGCGGACCGTGAAGAACAAGTACCCCTTGCCACGGATTGATGATCTGTTTGACCAGCTCCAGGGAGCGCGTGTCTTTTCTAAGATCGATCTCCGTTCGGGCTACTATCAGCTGAAGATCCGGGAGTCAGACATTCCGAAGACGGCCTTTCGTACCCGTTATGGGCACTACGAGTTCAGAGTACTGCCGTTTGGGTTGACGAATGCGTCGGCGGCCTTCATGGATCTGATGAACCGGGTGTTTTGGCCCTTCCTCGACTCCTTCGTAGTAGTCTTCATCGATGATATTCTGGTGTACTCGAGGAGTCTTGAGGAGCACGCTCACCATCTCCGCACTGTCTTGGAAACTTTGGCCCGACATCAGCTGTTCGCCAAGTTCAGCAAGTGCGAGTTCTGGTTGGAGCGTATGGCCTTTCTGGGCCATGTGATTTCCGGTGAGGGCATATCTGTGGACCCGGACAAGACGCTCGCCGTGTCGAATTGGCGTCGACCGTCGAACCCCACAGAGATTCGGAGCTTCCTGGGCTTGGCGGGTTATTACAGGAGGTTTGTCGAGGGTTTCTCGAAGATAGCTGTACCTCTTACCCGCCTCACTCGGAAGGATGTCCGGTTCGAGTGGTCCCCATCTTGCGAGGAGAGCTTCCTAGAGTTGAAGCGAAGGCTCACCTCAGCGCCAGTTCTTACCCTTCCGTCTGGGAGTGGTGGGTTCGCAGTTTACTCCGATGCATCACGGTTGGGTGTGGGTTGCGTCCTGATGCAGCACGGTAAGGTTGTGGCTTACGCGTCGCGTCAGTTGAAGCCCCATGAGCAGAATTACCCCACCCACGACCTAGAGTTGGCCGCGATCATCTTTGCGCTGAAGATGTGGAGGCACTACCTCTATGGTGAGGAGTTCGAGCTCTTTGCCGATCATAAGAGCTTGACATATTTGCAGTCCTAGCCGGAGCTCAACATGCGTCAGAGACGTTGGGTCGAGTTCCTGAAGGACTATGATTGTGACATCGCTTACCATCCGGGTAAGGCGAATGTCGTGACAGATGCTCTCAGCAGGCAGCCCTTGGGCATGGCCGCCCACATGGCTATACGTCGTTGGAGGCTTCTGGAGGAGGCCGCTTGCTGGATCAGCGTTCGAGAGACTCCTGCGGGTGGCTTTTTGGCCAGGCTAGTGGTGCAGCCCGTTCTTCTCGACGAGATCCGCACGGCTCAGGGGCAGGATCCTCACTTTCTAGTCCTCTCTGAAGGCGTCGCTCGGGGCGAGCGTCCGGACTACCAGATTCGCGAGGACGGGATCCTGCGGTTCAGAGGTCGAGTATGCATTCCTGATGACGCAGAGCTGAAGCAGAAGATCTTGGACGAGGCCCATCGTTCGAGGTACACAGTGCATCCTGGTGGCACGAAGATGTACAGGGGCCTTCGTCGTGGCTACTGGTGGCGCGGGATGAAGACGGATATCGCCCGTTTCGTTGCCCGTTGCTTGGTATGCTAGCAGGTGAAGTCGGAACATCAGTGTCCTGCAGGGAAGCTGCAGTCCATTGAGATTCCTCAGTGGAAGTGGGAGCAGATCACCATGGACTTCATTTCGGGTTTGCCGAGGTCTCGTTCAGGTCGCGATGCCATCTGGGTAATCGTCGACCGATTGACGAAGTCCGCTCATTTCCTCCCCATCCGACTCACCGATTCTCTGGACACCCTGGCGCAGTTGTTTGTCTCCGAGATTGTTCGTCTCCATGGCACTCCCGTCAGCATCATTTCTGATCGAGACACGAGATTTACTTCAAGGTTATGGCGTAGCCTTCAGCACGCCCTTGGTACGAACCTCCACTTCAGTACAGCGTTTCATCCGCAGACGGACGGCCAGTTGGAGAGGACGATTCAGACCCTGGAGGACATGCTGCGAGCTTGCGTTCTCGATTTTGGGGGCAGTTGGGAGAGGCATCTTGTTATATATGTGTCACTTTGGTAACCATTGGAGCATTTTGGCAGTTTTTGAGTTTTTTCATTTTTCGATCGGAACCGCTAAAATTTTGGACTGTTAGCTATCGTCCTGAGCTAGAGGACTCCGATTGAAAATCTAACTGCATATTATGTGTCCTGGTGCCATTCTAAGCCACTCACAAAAATTTCATCAAATTCCGGTAACGTTTTCAAAATTTCACAGTTTCGGGGCGTATCCGGGTTTTGACCGAGCGAGAAGTCATTGGGAGAGTTGACTCGGTCAAAGTGGGCCCATGACTTGGTCAACCCTTTTTTTTTTTTGTGTGGTTGGGTTGACCCAAGTCAAATCCCACTTAAAGCCTCACTTAAACCCTAATTAAGCTTGCTTAATCCTAATCCAAGTGGTTTGACTTATATAAGTGAGTAGCAATTAGCCCTACACTATTCATCATCTTCTCAAACTCATTTTCTCTCTCCCCCTCTCTCCTTTTCTTAGTTTTGAGCCACCTAGAGTTCTTCAAACTCAAAACCCAAAACATAGAAAGGTTAGATTCGGTCCCGATCTATCCCCCGGTGTTCTCGGATTCGAGTTCTGAAAATTTTGGTCCCCTCTAACCCCCCTCTATTCTCCCTTGTTTTCAGCCCCATTTTAGGTAGGAAGAGGTCTTGGTGGTGGAGATCCGTTGGGAGGCGTTTCGGTGCACGAAGATCCTCCGGATCCCTTCTTTTGCTCTCCTTCATTTGGGTAAGCTTTCTTTCCCTCTTTTTCATGTTAGATGCTTGTTAGCAGGGTGGGGTTGAGTGAGGAGGGTGGCTGGTGGCTGTCGGTGGTGATTGGGGGCGGTCGGAGGCCTTTGGTGGCCGGTGGGTGGTGCAGAGGTGCTCGGGCAGGGTGGTAGTCTGCCCCGGGTAGGATGGCAGCACAGGCGCAGCAGGCGTGCTGGGCGCTGGACGTGCTGGGCGTGCTGGGCACTGGACGTGCTGGCGCTGGGCGTGCTGGGGGTGCTGGTCGAGTGGGTGATGCGAGCAGTGGTGCGCGCGGGGTGCGCGCGGGGCGAGGCGCTGGGCGCGAGGCGTGTGGTTTGCGCGCGGGCGACTGCGCTGGGGCGCAGTGAGCGCGCGGTGCACCTGGGGAGCTCGGCGGCGTGTCCTGGCATGCGGGCAGGGGCTCGGCAGGGCGCCTGGGTGCACGGGCTGGGGAGCGGCGGTGCATCCGGGGGCGGGTGGCCGTGTGGGTGGTTGCCGGGGGTGCGGGAGTGAGTCGGGGTGCTCGGGCTAACGTGCGTACGGGCCGTATGTACGTTTGCCCGAGTGTTGGGTATTTTTAGAGTATTTTGTGTATTTTTGTGGTATTTGTGGATTTTAACTCACCAAGTTGATACCCTGTCTTGCAGATCTTGACGGACGGTCGCGCGACGACCCGACTTCCGGTGAGTGGGACAATCCAACCCAGTTGGGAGGCGCTATATGCACTTGGGCGTATACCGTCCTCCCCTGGGGCACCATAGATTAATATTAACCTGTTTAATATGTAATCCATGCAGCATGATTGATATGTAGTATGCATGCTACCCTAGACTGAGTATGTTAGGGACTTGCACCCTTAGGTTGTGTAAGAGCCATGCATCTTGTCACCTTGTTATCATGCTAGGAAAGCCTCGGCCTTTGTATGCGTCCTATTAGTTTAATTTGTTAAATTAAATGCAACTTGTAATATTATAGCATGCCTTAGGAAATATTAAGGGGCCTTGCGAGGTCAACATTGAGACCCGGGCTAGGGTGCTCCGTGTTCCTTGTTTGGTTGTCGGGACGTCCTGTATCGGGACCTCATGGTGCCCTCCCAAGGTTTCTTTTCCCGTCTATATTAATGCATGTTCCCCGCATCTTGGTTATGCGCCCTGGAGGAATTCTGATGAATTCAAGACATTAGAGTTGTAGAGATGTGTTGTCAGCGGATCCGAGTGGATCATATGCGTGTGAGTAGGCTGTTTCTCTTCCCTTCGTTGGATCCGTGTAGGAACTCCTCAGCGTTAGACAGGCTATCCTGACAGAGGGCTCCCATCAGTAGGCACCTCCTGATCTTGGACTCGGACTGTGCTGAATGTGGGAGTAGACCAGGCAAGCTACGGTGTGGAGGAGAGGCTATCGGTGGACCAAGGATGATTAACAGCCTAGTCAGTCCCAATATCCTATGTCACCTTTTGAGGGGTGAGGGTGAGGGTGTATGGATGTGTATGGATGATTATCAGTCCCAATATCCTATGTCACCTATTGAGGGGTGAGGGTGAGAGTGTATGGATGTGTATGGATGATTATAAGTCCCAATATCCTATGTCACCTATTGAGGGGTGAGGGTGTGGTGGTTCGGCGATGTAACGACCCACCGGATTATGTTGTTAAGCCACTTTGAGGCTGGTTGTTGATTATTTGTGGTTGATATAAGCTGTGATGCATGGGTTTTGCTGTTCACTGAGCGTGTGGCTCACCCCTTGCATAATTATTTTTCCAGTGATTACTGAGGAGGATCTGAAGGAGGAGCTCCCTGAGCGACTGCACCAGTAGCGGAGTAGCGCTACGTCCCGCGAGTTTTTGAGGCCATCAGCATCCTTCCTTGTTATTGTATGTATATATTTCTGTACTTGGGCACCCAGTTGTGTATTATTTGGATGTATGTGTGTATATTGGCTCTCACAGGACATTTGATTTGTATCGAGTCTGTAGTATGTTTTTAGATTACAGACTTAGTCTTTTAGCTTCCGCACCTGTGTATATATTATGTCAGCCTCGCTTTCATCTTTGTTGTTGTCGTTTTAGTTGTTGGTTAGAGTGATTTATTGATTCCCTGTTTAGACTGCTGATATCTTGTATACACTTGCCGCGACCCGGGGACGGCCGCCCTGGGGCGTGACACATCTTCCGTTGGTGGAGTTTGCCTACAACAACAGCTACCACTCGAGTATCAGGATTGCTCCATATGAGGCGCTCTATGGTCGCAGCTGCAGGTCCCCCTTGTGTTGGGACGAGGTCGGAGAGCGCCAGTTGGAGGGACCAGAGATCATCCACCAGACCTCAGAGATGGTCAAGACGATTCGCGAGCGTATCCGAGTCGCTCAGAGCCGTCAGAAGAGCTATGCCGACCGTCGTCGCCGTGAGCTCGTTTTCGAGTCTTCCTGAAGGTGTCCCCGATGAAGGGCATCTTCCGTTTCAGCGTGCAGGGCAAGCTGAGTCCGCGTTTCATTGGGCCGTTCCTCATCCTCGAGCGAGTTGGGGAGGTGGCCTATCGCATAGCTCTGCCCCCACAGCTAGCTCAGGCCCATGACGTCTTCCATGTCTCGCAGCTGAGGCGTTACGTCCACGATCCTGCTCACGTCATCCCGTTCGAGCCGCTCGTCTTCGAGCCAGACTTGTCATTCGTGGAGCAGCCGATCGAGATCCTGGACCGTCGCGAGAAGAGGCTCCGCACCAAGACCGTCCAGTTGGTCAAGGTGCGATGGCAGCACCGTTCCGGTGCCGAGGCCACTTGGGAGCTCGAGGACGCCATGCGTGATGCGTATCCGCATCTTTTCCCTTCCTAGATGTTCTTGTATTTATTTTTAGGACAAAATTTCATAAGGGGGGAAGAATGTTATATATGTGTCACTTTTAGCCTTCTGATCACCATTGGAGCATTCTGGCAGTTTTTCAACTTTTTCTTTTTTTCGATCGGAACCGCTAAAATTTTAGACTTTTGGCTATCATCATGAGCTTGAGAACTCCGATTGAAAATCTAACTGCATATTATGTGTCCTGGTGCCATTTCAAGCCACTCATGAAAATTTCATTGAATTCCGGTAACGTTTCAGAATTTCACAGTTCCGAATCGTATCCGGGTTCTGACCAAGCGAAAAGTCATTGGATGATTTTGACCAAGTCAAGTTTGACTTGGTCAATTGGTTTTGTTTGTTAGTGTGGTTGGGTTGACTAGGGTCAAAGTACACCTAAACCTAACTTAACCTAATTTTTTCCCTAAGTGTAAGTGAGTGTAAGTGTGTGTGTGAGTGGCTAAGTGTGTGTGTGTGTGCCCCTTTAAGTCCACGCCCAAGAATAGTTGCCCTATTCATCATCTTCTCTCTCAAGCTCTCTCAAAACCTCTCATCCCCTCTCTTTGTTTCCACCATTTGATCTAGTTAGGGTGGTTAAAAAGAAAAACCCTAGAAGGAGAAAAGCTTGGTAAGGACCCGATCTATCTTTCCATGGTGTTAGATTTGATTTCCCCCTTGTTGAACTCCCCTTATGGACCCCTTTTTACCTCTGTTTTCAGCCCCTCTTAGGCTGAGAAGAGGTCTTGGTAGTGGTGGCTTTGGTGGTGGCAAATCGGTGCGCGAAGAGCACCCGAAGTTCCCTCCTTTCCTTTCCTCCCTTGGGTAAGCTTTCCTCCTCCTTTTTCCTTGTTTTAGATGCATGTAAGGGTGTGCATGGGGTGTATGCATGGTATGCATGTGTGTGGGGGTGTGGGATGGCTGAGGAAGGGTGTGGGGTTGGCTCGGGCGCACGTGCGGGGTCATCCGCGCGCATGCGCGCGAGTCTGCGCGCACAGGCAGAGCAGGCGCGCGCTGTCGGGGGCGCTAGGCGTGTGCGCGGGCGTACGCGCCGGCGTGCACGCGGGGCGCAGTGCGTGCGGTGAGCGCAGGGGTGCGCGCGGGGTGCTGCACAGGGGCGCAGTACGTGCAGTTGGGCGCAGGGCTGGACGCGTGGTGCGCGCGGGCGCGCGCGAGCGTGCGCACGAGCGTGCGGCCTGTCTGGGCGAGCGGGCTGGGGTGCGGCAGTGCGCCCGGGGCGTGGGGGTGCGCGAGTGCGTGCGCACCCGTGCGTACGCGTGCAGGTGGCCGTGAGCATGGCTGCCGTGGGTGCGGGAGTGTGTCGGGGCACTCGGACTTGCGTGCGTACGGGCCCGTATGCATGTTTGTCCGAGTGTTGGGTATTTCTAGCGTATTTCTTGTGTATTTGTGTATTTTACTCACCATTTTGGTTTCCCATGTCTTGCAGATCTTGACGAGCGGTCACGCGACGACCCGGGTATTGGTGAGTGGGACAATCCAACCCAGTAGGGAGGCGTTCGATGCACGTATTCGTGCATTGCCCTCCCATGGGGCACCATAATTGCGTATTAATTTGTAATAAGTGTAATATGTGCTATGCATGATCATTTTGTTGTATCCATGCCACCATAGGCTTTGCATGCTAGGAATATGCACCCTTATGTTGTGGATAGAGGCCTATACATCGGGATACCATGTTTCCATGCTAGGAAAGCCTCGACCTATAAATGCTTCCCATTTAGTTTAATTTATTTAAATCAAATGCGAGCTTATGATTATTAGCATGCCTTAGAGAATATTATAACCGTGTTGTTATAATATATGTCTCCCCGCATCTTAGTTATGCGCCCTGGAGGAATTCTGAAGAATTCATGACATTAGTAGAGTTGCAATCGGTGTCGGTGGATCCAAGTGGATCGTATCCGTGTGGGTAGGCTGTTTCTCTTCCCTTCGTTGGATCCGTGTAGGGACTCCTCAGCGTTAGATAGGTCGTCCTGACAGATGGCTCCCATCAGTAGGTACCTCCTGATTGTGTTTCGGACTGTGCTGAATCGTGGGAGTAGACCAGGCGAGCTACGAAGTGGAGAAGGGACTATCGGTGGACCAAGGGTGATTAACAGCCTAGTCAGTCCCAAAAGACCATGTCACCAGTTTGAGGGTGAGGGTGAGGGTGTAGTGGGTTGGCGATGTAACGACCCACTGGATTGTGTAGTTATTGCCACTTAGGGGCTATGAATTGTGTAAGGTAATATGAACTGTGATGCATGGGTTGTGCTATTCACTGAGCATGTGACTCACCCCTCGCATATATTTTTCTCCAGTTATATCTTAGTCGGATCTGAAGGAGGAGCTCCCCGAGGCACGTCAGCAGTAGCGGAGCAGCGTCACGCTCTGAGTGTGAGAGGCCATTCAGCATCCCCCCCTTTGATTGTATGTATAGTGTTCCGTGCTTGGGCACATGTTTGTATTATATTTGGATGTCGTTGTATATATTGGCTCTCACAGAACAGTTGATTATGTATCGGGTCTGTAATATGTCTTTTGAATTACAGATTCAGTCTTTTAGCTTCCGCTATTTGTGTATATATCATGTCAACCTCATTGTTGTCTGTGTTGTTATTTTTGATGTTATTTAGGGTATGTTATTGACCTCCTGTATAGACTGCTGATATCATATATACCATTGCTGCGCCTCGGGGACGGCCGCCCTGGGGCGTGATAGCAAATGCTCGGTGCGGCTTCGGCTCTTGACGACCATGTCGTCGTAATAGACCTCCATAGTTTGTCCGATTAGTTGATTGAATACTTTTTTAACCAAACACTGAAAAGTGGCGCCCGCGTTTTTTAGCCCGAATGGTATTACCATGTAACAGTACAGCCCGTATTCTGAGATAAACGCAGTTTTGTCCTGGTCACGCAGGTGGAGGGGGATCTGGTTGTAGCCTGAATACGCGTCCAGGAAGGACATACGCTCTGTCACGCCCCAGGGCGGCCGTCCCCGAGAAGTGGCACTAATGAAATATCAACTATCAAGTACAAGAGATCAATAATGACTCCAATAAACAATACACAAGCTGGCAAACCAATGATAACTGATAACTCAACTGAAAAGTGGAAGCATAAGATATCAACAATGTCTGTAAACCAAAAACATTATTACAGACTCGAATACACAATCACTGTCCTGTGAGAGCCAAGTCTAGTCCAAATAAAATACAACCTGTGTCACATGCACGATTTACAATACATAAAATGACTCTAGGACTGCTGACAGCCTCGCACTCGCCACCCGCCAGACAGAACGCTCCACGCACATAAGACCATGCCACAGTGAAGCTCCAACTCCACGCCCAACACTGCCCCTGAAAGGAAACAGTATGCGAGGGGTGAGCTACAAGCTCAGTGAGTGGCTGGAAACCAATCACCATTACAATAGTTCAATGTTAAGGCAATTTCCTTTCAAGGAAAACATGGGTAGAAACCCAATGGATAACAAGGTCACACGGCGGCGCGACCAACCTCACCCTCACCCTCACTCCCGGAGGAAGACTCTTGGGACTTTTGGGGAGAGACCATACCGTTGGTCAAAGAGACGCAGAATTACTGGTCCACACAACAGTACTGGACCACCAACCTCACCTTCACCCTCTCTCCCGGAGGGAGACTCTTGGGACTCTTGGGAGAGACCATACCGTTGGTCGAAGAGACCCAGAATTACTGGTCTACACAACACTACTGGATCATCTACATCGAGATAACTGCCCAACGATGTCTTTGAACATCGATACGCAACCGGACCCAACAACTATGGGAACGGACGAACAACGAATGGGTCACGCGGCGACGTGTCTTCACCTCATCCTCACCCTCACCCTTTAGAGGTGACATAGGACTTTTGGGGAGATTAGACTCCTCTACACCCTTGGTCCACCGGTAGCCCTTTCCCCGGGTAGTCTCTACCTGATATACTCCCACGATCAGTACGCTCCCGAACGCATCGGTAGTACCTACGGATGGGAGCCCTCTGTCAGGAAAGCTTTTCCAATGCCGGGGAGTTCCTACACGGATCCAACGAAGGGGAGAACGATTCCACGCTCGCAATATCATTCGTTAGCCCTCTCCCGGGTAGCCTCTACCTGGTACACTCCCACGATTAGTACGCTTCCAAACACATCGGTGGTACCTACGGATGGGAGCCCTCTGTCAGGACAGCTTTAACCCAGCCCGCTTCAACACGGACGACATTGGGAGGAAACACTCCATGTTCGCAAAGCGAACCCAATGGAAAAACAACTACTCTCGTTAATCGCCTACTTAATGCCCAAGCTACCGGTTTAACAAAACCGATACAACAAATGAATTCTCCTGAATTCCATTCAAGTGCATCACACGGACGCAGGGGCAATTACATCGCTCGCACACTAACTAATGAGGTACATCCCAACGACGGGTCGTACCCACGCCTATTTCAGATAGGCCTATTTAGTTTTAACATGTGCATATATATAACAGAAGAATCATATCATAGCTATGTGCATGAACCATATGCACGATCATCTAACAATTGATTATAAGGGTAACCCCTAACATGGATTTACATCATAAACAACATGCATACAAGGTATGGCCATTAATCATATAAGCACACAAGGCATAACTTAAGCATGCGTTGGATATCACCAACTTAAAAAGAAAGGGTCAAGCGTAATCTCGCGCACTAACAGGTGCATGCCAATATTCCAAACGAACCTGAGTCGAGTAGGAAATCGCATCTACTTACTCAGTTCGTGCAGAGGGAGAGGGCGAGAGAGATCATCATCTCATGAAGCTGGTCATAGCTTTGCCCCATTAGCATGGGCGCAACAACTACACCACGCCCTCGAGTCTTATTGTAAGGGAATATTAGGCAGGTGCCCGTTATTAACCCAAACTTAATCATGCTGGATATTCCAATTAATATGGTGGGAGTAGTATTACAATACTATCTAAGGCATGCCCTATTCTATACATCCGTACACATTACAGAAATACATGCCCATACTAGAGGGGCGCATGCGATACAATCATTCATACATGGATACAATACATGCAATATAAGCCTAGCATGCAAGATATCTAACATATTATAGTTTAAGCATGGCCATACTACTTATCTACACAAGTAATATAGCTAGGATGCCCCATCAATGCGCGATGCATGACTACGTGCATCGAGCGCATCTCAAGGGGGGGGATTGGATCAAACCACTCACAGATACCCGGATCGCCGCGCGTCCGGTCTACGAGATCTACAAAACACAACCAATGATCCATAATTAAATTATGGAACCTCCTATCACACATATAAGCTTACTTCATGAAGACCCTAACCCCTGATACTTCCATATTATCACCCAAGACACATGCAAACAACTCCTTGACACTCAACCAAGCAAAACTGCCAAACCTGCTGCAACCAGCCCTACTAATTGATCTCCACAGCACCCAATACACTTCCAAAAATTATGAAATAAAACATGCACATTCTCTGATATGCTGGGATCATAATCCATGAATACATTAGAACCTAAGTTTGCCTTTTACAAGACCGAAATAAATTATTTCCAAAAGCTGGTCAATTTCTATGCCAATCTGGACAGGCCATACAAAATAGGTTCTAACTTACACCACAGATATCATAAGAACCCCAAATTTCATATATAACAAGTAGACACATAGATGATCATATCATATGAAGACATAATCCTAAAAATGTGCCTCTAAATACTAGATTCACTGAGATCATTAAAATACAGAGTGCTGCCTTACCAAAACAGGGGGAGGGAAATGGGGAGATGTGGGGTTCTCGACACACCCACGACCACCTCAACCACCACCACCACTACCACCACCTCATCAGCATCTCCTTAAGCCCTTCATGGCAGAAAACAGGGGTGCAAAGGGGCATGAGAAGGGGATAGAGAGAAGAGAAACAACAACAACAACAACACATACTCACCCTTTCTAACTCTTTCTTGCACTCTATCTTGATCATCTCATGAACTCCCTCCTCCTCTTCTCCTTGATCTCCATTACTCCCAACAATTATACACAATGAAAGGTAGAGGAGAAAAGAAAGCCTCGGATGGCTTCATTTGCTTGAGAAGGGGAGAGAGAGAGACAAATGGGGGTCTTTAATTCTCATAAAGTGAGTTGGTGGGAGGGGGGGTGTTGACAAGTCAACCCAACCAATGAAAAAAAACAAAACGTCAAGACTTAGTTGACCATCCCCACTTTGGCGTGTGCATTTTCTCACAATTATCCAAATCAGTAACGACCAAATCCGGATGTCATTCAGAACTGCATATTTTTCAAAACGTTATCGGAATTCAATGAAATTTTTATGGGTAGTACAAACAGTATCAGGACCCATAATATGAAGTTAGATTTTCAATCAGAGTATTCCAACTTCCGCAGATAGCTAAAAGCCAAAATTTTAGCGACTCCGATCGAAAAAGAAAAAGGCCCTGAAAGACCCAGATGTGATCAAGGCTTAACCGAAATGGCTCCAAATGACACAAGCATAACACGCTCATAACCCATCGTAGCATCTACGAGCTGATCTATTTTCAGGAGCGGATAACCGTCTTTGGGGCATGCTTTGTTGAGGTTGATGAAGTCAATGCAAACCTTCCACTTTCCGCCTTTCTTTTCCGCCAAGACGACGTTGGATATCCAGTCGAGGTAGAGGACATCTCGGATGAATCCGGCCGTGAGAAGCCGGTCTATCTCATCAAAGATCACCTTGTTCCGCTTGGGTGCGAATCACCGCTGTTTCTGTTTCACCGAGATAGCGTCGGGGCGAATGTTCAACTTATCAATGGCAATGGTGGGATCTATTCCAGGCATGTTGTAGTGAGACCAGGCGAACACATCCTTATTATCCATAAAAAATGAAAGTATAGTTTTCTTTTCTTCATTAGGGAGAAGGCTCCCCACCTGTATGATTTTCTTGAGATCGCCCCCATCCAGGGGACGATGATGACCGGCTCAAGAGTGGGTGGTTCGAGCTCGGACTCGATTAACGCTTGAGCTGTTGTGCCTGTGTCAGTCGGAGCACTCTGATCGAGAATTTGGCTACATAATTTTTTTCCTTGAAGTTATGTATTTCCAATTTGGTATTTGGATTTGATTTTGTTAAAATCCAAGATGAAGAGGTTTAAATATGATTTTTTTATGAGATGTCCAGTTTTGAGTTAGCTATCGTACAAAAGTGGAATGAGATCAACTGGATTCCTGTAGTAAAAGTTATGGGTATTTTTCCAAGTATACCCCGGGAAGGGAAATTCTGGCAGCAGCCCTGCTCTATGTTTAGCTCTAATTTCGGAATAGCTAGAGAGATTATTTGATCTTGGCATAAACATGAAAGTTGTAGATAATCGTCTTGTGCAATACGGAGCTATATCGAGAAAGTTATGGCTATTCTAGTGAAGCATGCGCAGAATTTCTAAGTCAGGGATGAAATGGTCATTTCCATCCCTCTTTAGATATTTAGTTGCAAAATCTCTCTCTCTCTCTCTCTCTCTCTCTCTCTCTCTCTCTCCCTCTCAATTCCACGCCCACATCTTGGCCCTCTCTTCTCTCTTTTCAAAGACCCCCCTAGGTGTTTGTTTTATTTCCCCAAAGAGAAGGAGATGGTGGAGGAGGAAGTGATGGTAGGTTTTGTTGTTGTTGTTGATCTTCTCTTCTCTCAAGCTCCCCCTCATGATCCTTCCCCCCTGATTTTCAGCCAAGGAGGAGGCTGAGGAGGTGGTGGTAGTGGTGGTGGCGGTTGAGGTGGTCGCGGGTGCATCGAGGGCCCCCGAACCTCCCCCTTTCGTTTCCCCTCCCAAGGTGAGCCTTTCCCCTTTTTTTCTTGGTTTTTATGGCTTAGGGATGGTTGGAAAGGTCATGCATGTTAGGTAGATGTGTTAGGGTGTGTGTGAGGGGTTGGGGAGGGTTAAAATGGGGTTAGGGTTGGCTGGGCGCGCGTTTGGGGTTGTCTGCGCGCGTGCCCGCGCAGACGCGCGCGGGTGCGTGCGGAGTGGTCGCGCGGGTGCGCGCGGGTGCTGGCGCGAGCGGGGGTGCGCGCGGGGCAGTACGCCTGGGCATGCGCCTGGGCACGGGGCTGGGGACCAGTGCGCGCGCGTGCGTGCGCTTGCTGGGGTGTGCGCGCAGGGTGCTGCGTGGGGGCGCAGTGTGCGGGGATACGCGCTGGGCTGGACGCGCGGTGCGCGCGGGTGCGCGCAAGCGTGCGCGCGTGCGCGGCAGCACGTCTGGGCGCGCGGGCAGGTGCCCGAAAGTGCGCCGAAGGTGTTGGGGTGCGTGCGTGCGTGCGCATTCATGCATGCGTGTGTAGGGAGCCATGCGTGTGGCTGCTTGAGGGTTCGGGTAGGTGTCGGGGCACTCAGACTCGCGTGCGTACGTGCGTGCTCGCATGCGTGCGAGTCCGTAGGCGTGCTCGCAGGCGTGCGTGTCCGTATGTATGCTTGTCCGAGTATTTGGGATTTCTAATGTTTTCTATGTATAAATTGTGTTGTTACTCACCATATTGAATGCCCTTACCTTGCAGATCTCGTCGGATGGGATGCGCGAGGTCCTGGGTAATGGTGAGTGGTTCGATTCCAATCCCCCCCCCCCCCTCTCTAGGGATGCGCTCGACGCGCGTAGACGTGTGTCGCGCATCGATGGGGCCCCCTAGCTATAGTATGAAAAACTATGCAATGCATGATTTATATGACGTAACCATGCCACATTAGACCTTGTATGCTAGGGATATGAACTCATATATCATATATAGAGGCCCATACATGCCTAGACACCATGACCCTTGATTGGAAAGCCCATATCTATGCATGTTACCCATTTAGTTTAATTTATTTAAATCAAAATGAGAGCATATTGTTATGAGCCTGTCTTAGAGAATATTATAACCTTGTTGTTATAATATATGTTTGCTTGCATCTTAGTTATGCGCCCTCGAGGAATTCTTGAGAATTTATGACATCAGTGAGTATAATGTGAGTGTTAGAAATCGTTGTCGATGGATCCAAGAGGATTGTATCCGTGCGTGAGTAGGCTATCTTCTCCTTTTGGTTGGATCCGATGTAGGGACTCCCCGGCGTTGGAAAGCTGATCCACCTGACAGAGGGCTCCCGTCCGTAGGTACCTCCAATGCGTCGGACAGTACTGATAGTGGGAGTATACCAGGTAGAGGCTACGGAGTGTGGGAGAGGCTACCTGGTGGACCAGGGGTGGAGAGCGGTCTAGTCTGTCCCAAAAGGACCATGACACCCCTAAAGGGTGAGCGTGGGGTGGGTCGGCGATGTTACGACTCTCTAACTTGTGTAGTTACTCCCGTATAGGGACTATGACTACTTTAAGGTTAATATAAGTGTGTTGATTGTTGTCATGCCTATGTTTTGATATCTCGATAAGTGAGTATCGAGAGTAGTTGTTTTCCTTTGGGTTCGCTTTGCGAACATGGAATCGTTCTCCCCTTCGTTGGATCCGATGTAGGAACTTCTCGGGTTTAGTTGTCCTGACAGAGGGCTCCCATCCGGGTCTCTTCGACCGACGGTATGGTCTCTCCCCAGACCAGTAAATCCGGGTCTCTTCGACCGACGGTATGGTCTCTCCCCAAAAGTCCCAAAAGACTCCCTCCGGGAGTGAGGGTGGGGGTGAGGTTGGTCGCGCCGCCGCGTGACCCAGTTATCCATGGGTTTCCACCCATGTTTTCCTTGAAAGGAAATTGATTATGTATTGAACTGTAGTATGGTGATTGGTTTCCAGCCACTCACTGAGCTTGTAGCTCACCCCTCGCATACTGTTTCTTTTCAGGGGCAGTGTTGGGCGTGGAGCTGGAGCTTTCCTGTGGCGTGGTCTTATGGGCGTGGAGCATTCTGCCGGCGGGTGGCGAGTGCGAGGCTGTCAGCATTCCTAGAGTCATTTTATGCTTTGTAAATCGTGCATGTGGCACAGGTTGTATTTTCTTTGGTATAGACTTGGCTCTCACAGGACAGTGATTGTGTATTCGAGTCTGTAATAATGTTTTTGGTTTACAAACATTGTTTATATATTATGCTTCCGCTTTTCAGTCAGTTATCATTATCTTGCTTTGCCGCCTTGTGTATTGTTGTTGGTGTCTTTATTGACCTCAGGTATTGATAGCTAATATTTATTACCTTTGCCACGTCTTGGGGACGCCTGGGGCGTGACATGAGCCCACTTGGATGGCCGATCCGTTAATTGCTATGCATCTGGGGACATATGTCCTTGCACAGGACGGTCCGGCACCTGGATCTCTAGAGCGTAACACTTTCAAGCCACCACTTGATCCCCGCAGATGTCGATGGTTGAACACCCGTCCTTCGTGAGACATCGCATCACCTGATGTAGAGTGGACGGAACCCCCTCCATTTGATGAATCCACTCACGACCCATGATGGTGTTATATGCAGAGGGGGAGTCAGTGATGATGAACTCAACGATGAGGGTGCGGTCGGCCGCTGTCACCGGAAGGGTTACCACACCGACTGGGCTCACCCTCCTTCCATCAAACCCTATCAGTGGAGGGTTGGAACGCTTGATGCCTTCCATGTCCAGCCCCGTCCGACGATAAGCGTGTAGGAATAGGATGTCCACGCTGCTGCCTCCGTCGATCATAACCCTCTGCACCTGGCAATTGCATATGTATATAGTAATGACCAGGGGGTCAGCATGTGGTAGGGATACCTGTTCGAGATCATCAGCTCCAAAGCAAATAGAGTTGACAGCAGTTTCACGTTCGGGGGCCTGTTTTATGATGGCGCATTTTTGAGACCCTGGTTGTGTCCTCAAATTTGGTTCCAGACCGTCTGGGATGCGTCTTTCATGGATGACAGCGATGACCCTCATCGGGGGCTCTCCTGGCTTTGGGGCGTTGTCATTCCGTCACCATTTTGTTTGGCTATATTAGGGTGCCGTGCTACATAGTGTGTGAGGCGTCCATCCCCGATCAAAGTTCTCAATCTGCTCGTGCAGGCTCCTGCACTCCTCACTGGTTTTTCCTACCTCATTATGGAATTCACGCTTGAGGGTTTGGTCACGATTCTCTACCGGGGTTCGAATCGAGAAATGGGCTTTGAAATACTCCTTGTCCTTGTCACGCCAAAGTTGCCATATTGACTCAGTGAGGGAGTTGTTACGAAGTCCTTCCCTTTCTGAGGATGAGAGCTGGCAGGCTTTTCATCGTCCTTTTGTGACATCATGGAGAACTGCTTCTTAGGGGGATGGCTCTCCTTCTGAGGGGGGCCAACCGTGATGATGGTGGTTGCCTTGCAAGCAGTGAATGAGATGTCGTCCTCTAGGCGAATGGACCCCTCTGCGCAGGAGAGCACATCTGCCATGTTGGTAGGAGGTTTATGGACAAGGGACTCATAAAGGTGTCCGATGGAAATCAGTCCTCCCCGGAACGCCATAGCCGCAGTTTGAGGGTCGCATGATTCGATCTGCGTCATTTCCTCGGTGAAGCGCGTGAGATAGTCTTAGAGACACTTGCCCTACTTCTGCTTCATCCCAAACAAGCTTGCCACGTCCTTCTTGGGCTTGCAATGGCATATGTAGTGGCTAATGAATGCTTGCATAGACCGCGGAAGTCAACAATGGATCCGGCTGGTAGCTTACGAAACTAAGTCAAGGCCTGCCCTCCGATACTTTAGGGAAATACCTTGCAGAGTAAGGCATCATCTCATGCATCGAGGGACATGAGTTGCTGATAATGGAAAATGTGCCCGGTGGGATCAGACTTCCCTTCGAACAATTTGAACTCTGGAGGCGTGAACTTATCTGGTTTGGGTGCGCAGACGATCTCATCTACGAACAGAGAGTTGTTGATTAGATGTGCCATTTTGCATGACTATATTTGCTTGGGTTCGGGGCTTTAGATTGCTGAGGATATGGCGGTCCACTTCTCTCCTCATGTTATCTTGCCTGTCCTGCCAGACGTGATCCGCTTCACGGGGTCGCTTGGAGGGAGCGATGGTGTTTTACGAGACTACGGGTTGCTCCAGATGATCATTCCCAGGAGGGTCGACGTGCCCATTGGTTTGCTGGGTATAGTTAGGCATTGAGGCACGGACCATTGCTGGCTCGGGGGATTGACATTATCCCGTTCGGCCTGGAGGCGCTCGTTCTCTTCTCGGGCAACCTCAATCGTGTAGACAAAACTCCTCGTTCCGCTTCTCAGCACGCTCTGCTCGGGTGAGAGCTTCGTCACAGATTTATTGTAGAACAATGATCTCGGGGCCAGGTTCATCGCCTTCAGTCACACCATGAAGGGATGACAGGTTGGCCGCTGACGTATTGGCCAGCACTGACGTAAGTGGGAGAGTTTTCTTGGGAGGCATATGCCACGCCCCAGGGCGGCCGTCTCGAGATGTGGCAATATATAAAGTATCAGCTATCAAGTACAAGAGGTCAATAATGACTCCAATAAATAACACACCAGCTCGCAAAGCAATGATAACTGATAATTCAACTAAAAAGCGAAAGCATAAAAATATCAATAAGTCTATAAACCAAAAATATCATTACAGACTCGAATACACAATCAATGTCCTGTGAAAGCCAAGTCTAGTCCAAATAAAATACAACCTGTGCTACATGCACGATTTACAATACATAAAATGACTCTAGGACTGCTGACAGCCTCGCACTCGCCACCCGCCGGACAGAACGTTCCACGCACATAAGACCACGCCACCGGAAGCTCCAGCTCCACGTCCAATAGTACCCCTTAAAAGAATTAGTATGCGAGGGGTGAGCTACAAGCTCAGTGAGTGGTTGGAAACAAATCACCATTACTGTTGTGCCTGTGTCATTTGGAGCACTCTGATTGAAAATTTTAGCTACATAATTTTTTCCTCGAAGTTACGTATTTCCAATTTGGTATTTGGATTTGATTTTGTTAAAATCCAAGATGAAGAGGTTTAAATATGATTTTATTATGAGATGTCCAGTTTTGAGTTAGCTTTCGTACAAAAGTGGAATTAGGTCAACTGGATTCCTGTAATAAAAGTTATGGGTATTTTACCAAGTATACCCCGGGGAGGGAAATTCTGGCAGCAGCCCTGTTCTATGTTTAGCTCTAATTTCGGAATAGCTGGAGAGATTATTTGATCTTGGCATAAACATGAAAGTTGTATATAATCTTCTTAGCTTTCCAACGAACTTGGAATTGTGCGATTCGGAGCTATATCGAGGAAGTTATGGCTGTTCTAGTGAAGCATGCGCAGAATTTCTAAGTCAGGGATGAAATGGTCATTTCCATCCCTCTTTAGATATTTATGTGCAACAAATATCTTCTCTCTCTCTCTCTCTCTCTCTCTCTCTCTCTCTCTCTCTCCCTCTCACTTCCACGTCCATTTTCTTGGCCCTCTCTTCTCTCTTTTCAAAGCCCCCCCTAGGTGTTTGTTTTAATTCCCCAAAGAGAAGGAGATGGTGAAGGAAGAAGAGAAGGGTTGTTCATGTGTTGTTGTTGTTGATCTTCTCTTCTCTCAAGCTCCCTCTCATGATCCTTCCCCCCTGATTTTCAGCCAAGGAGGAGGCTGAGGAGAGGCTGAGGAGGTGGTGGTGGTGGTGGTTGAGGTGGTCGTGGGCGCGTCGAGAGCCCCGCATCTCCCCCTTTCCGTTTCCCTCTTTTGGTAAGTCCTCTTCCCCTTCTTTTTGATTTTTAGGGTTGTTGGGATGGTTGGGGAAGTCATGCATGCTATGCATAGGGGTTAGAGTGTGTGTGAGGGGTTGGGGAGGGTTAAAATGGGGTTAGGGTTGGCTGGGCGCGCATCGGGAGCTGTCTGCGCGCGTGCGCGCGCAGGCGGGCGCTGGCAGGCGCTGGCGGGCGCGCAGACGCGCGCGGGCGCGTGCGCGCGAGTGCGCGGGTGCGCGCGGAGTGGTCGCGCGGGTGCGCTCAGGTGCTGGCGTGAGCGGGGGTGCGCGTGAGTGCGCGCGCACGGAGCATTGCGCCTGGGCATGCGCCTGGGCGTGGGGCTGGGGACCATTGCGCTCGCGCGCGTGGGTGCGCGTGCATGCGTGTGCTGGGGCATGCGCGCAGGGTGCTGCGCGGGGGGCGCAGTGCGCGCGGGTACGCGCTGGGCTGAACGCGCGGTGTGCACGAGCGCGGCAGCGCGTCTGGGCGCGCGGGTAGGCGCGCGGCAGTGCGCCGAGGGTGCTGGGGCGCGTGCGTGCGTGCGTATGCTTGCGTGCGCGTGCGGGGGGCCATGCGTGTGGCTGCCCGAGGGTTCGGGTAGGTGTCGGGGCACTCGGACTCGCGTGCGTACGTGCGTGCTCGCATGAGTGCGAGTCCGTATGCATGCTTGTCCGAGTATTTGGTATTTCTAGTAAATTTCATGTATATTTGTGTAGTTTACTCACCATATTGAATGCGCTTACCCTGCAGATCTCGTCGGATGGGATGCGTGAGGTCCCGGGTAATGGTCAGTGGTTTGATTCCAATCCCCCCCCCCCCCTCTCTAGGGATGCGCTCAACCCACATAGACGTGTGTCACGCATCGATGGGCCCCCCCCAGCTATAGTATGAAAAACTATGCAATGCATGATTAATATGATGTAACCATGCCACATTAGACCTTGTATGCTAGGGATATACATCCATATACCATGTATAGAGGCCCATACATGCCTAGACACCATGTCCCTTGATTGGAAAGCCCCTATCTATGCATGTTTCCCATTTAGTTTAATTTATTTAAATCAAATGTGAATATATTGTTATAAGCATGCCTTGGAGAATATTATAACCTTGTTGTTATAATATATGTTTCCCCGCATCTTAGTTATGCGCCCTGGAGGAATTCTTGAGAATTCATGACATTAGTAGTGTTACAAATCGTTGTCGACGGATCCAAGAGGATCGTATCCGCGTGAGTAGGCTGTCTTCTCTTTTTGGTTGGATCCGATGTAGGGACTCCCCGGCATTGGAAAGCTGACCTGACAGAGGGCTCCCATCTGTAGGTACCTCTGATGCGTCGAACTATGCTGATCGTGGGAGTATACCAGGTAGAGGCTACGGAGTGTGGGAGAGGCTACTGGTGGACCAAGGGTGTAGAGCAGTCTTGTCACGCCCCAGGGCGGCCATCCCCAAGACGTGGCAATAATAAATATCAGCTATCAATACCTGAGGTCAATAAAGACTCCAACAACAATACACAAGGCGGCAAAGCAAGATAATGATAACTGACTGAAAAGCGGAAGCATAATATATAACAATGTCTGTAAATCAAAAACATTATGGCTCCCGAATACACAATCAATGTCCTGTGAAAGCCAAGTCTAGACCAAATAAAATACAACCTGTGCCACATGCACGATTTACAAAGCATAAAATGACTCTAGGAATGCTGACAGCCTCGCACACGCCACCCGCCGACAGAACGCTCCACGCCCATAAGACCATGCCACAGGAAGCTCCAGCTCCACGCCCAGCACTGCCCCTGAAAAGAAACAGTATGCGAGGGGTGAGCTACAAGCTCAATGAGTGGCTGAAAACCAATCACCAATCTACAGTTCAATACATAATCAATTTCCTTTCAAGGAAAACATGGGTAGAAACCCATGGATCACTGGGTCACGCGGCGGCGCGACCAACCTCACCCCCACCCTCACTCCCGGAGGGAGTCTTTTGGGACTTATGGGGAGAGACCATACCGTCGGTCGAAGACCCGGATTTACTGGTCTAGAGACCATACCGTCGGTCGAAGAGACCCGGATTTACTGGTCTACTCAACACTACTGGATCATCTACATCTAGATAATCGCCCAACGATGTCCTTCAACATCGATCACGAGACCGGACCCAACAAATATGGGAACGGTCGAACAACGAATGGGTCATGAGGCGACGTGTCTTCGCCTCATCCACACCCTCACTCCTGAAAGGAGACATCTTGGGACTTTGGGAAGAGACTTAGACTGCTCTACAACCCTCACCCCTGCTCGCGCCAGCACCCGCGCGCACGCGCCCGCGCGCGTCTGCGCGCCCGCTAGCGCCCGTTTGGGCGCGCCTGCCCCACAGCGGCCAGCCTGCGCTGCCCTGTCAGCCTACCCGGGACAGCCCGCCTGCCCTGCCTGCCTGCCCGAGCCACTCTACCACCCCTCACCGGCCACCAATGGCCTCCAACAGCTACGAGCAACCACCCACAGCCACCAGCACCCAAACACCTCCTAAACAAGCATCTAATGCAAGAAAAGGAAGGAAAGAAAGCTTACCCTAGGAAGGAAAGGAAGGAAGGGAAGACCGGGAGCTCTTCGTGCACCGAAACACCTCCCCAAAGCCCTCCACCACCAAGAACTCTTTCAACCTTCAAAGGGGCTGAAATCAGAGGAGAAAAGAGGGTGTTAGAGGGGGTCAAACTCGCGGGAACTCGAATCCGAGACCACCGGTAGATAGATCGGGATGAGATCTAACCTTTCTCTTCTTTGTGTTTTTGATTTCAAGCACTCTAACTAGCTTAAAATCAAGAAAAAGAGAGAGGGGGAGAGAGAAAATCAAATGGAGAAGAAGATGAATAGTGGGGAGATATTTTTAGCTCACTTAAATATAACCTCTCACTTAGATTAGCCTAACTAGGTTTAATTAGGGCTAAGAAAGGATTAGTGAGGGTTTAAGTGAGTTTTGACTTAGGTCAACTCAACCACAAATAAAAACAAAAGGGGTTGACCAAGTCTATGGGCCCACTTTGACCAAGTCAACTCTCCCAATGACTTCTCGCTCGGTCAAAACCCGGATACGCCCCGGAACTGTGAAATTCTGAAACGTTACCGGAATTCGACGAAATTTTCGTGAGCGGCTTGGAATGGCACCAGGACACATAATATGCAGTTAGATTTTCAATCGGAGCCCTCAATCTCAGGGTGATAGCTAAAAGCCCAAAATTTTAACGGTTCCGATCGAAAAACGAAAAAAACTGAAAAACTGCCAGAATGGTCCAATGGTTACCAGAAGGTTAAAAGTGACACATATATAACATTCTTCCCCCCTTAGGAAATTTTGTCCTCAAAATAATACAAAAACATCTAGGAAGGGAAGAGATGCGGATACGCGTCACGCAAGGCGTCCTCGAGCTCTCAAGGGGCCTCGGCACCGGAACGGTGCTGCCATCGCACCTTGACCAACTGGACGGTCTTGGTGCGGAGCCCTTTCTCGCGGCGGTCCATGATCTCAATCGGCTGCTCCTCGAATGACAAGTCCGGCTCGAAGACGAGCGGCTCGAACCGAATGACGGGAGCAGGATCGTGGACGCAACACACACCCAACCGCGATGCCTCAGAGCAACCTGCGAACCCACCCCTCCTAGACGGAAGGGTAAGAACTGGCGCTGAGGTGAGCCTTCGCTTAAACTCCAGGAAGCTCTCCTCGCAAGACGGGGACCGTTCGAACCGGACATCCTTCAAAGCGAGGCGGTTAGGAGGTACAGCTATCCTCGAGAAACCCTCGACAGACCTCCCGCAATAACCCGCCAGGCCCAGGAAGCTCCGAATCTCTGCAGGGTTCGACGGTCGACGCCAATTTGACACGGCGAGCAACTTGACCGGGTCCACAGATATGCCCTTGCAGGAAATCACGTGGCCCAGAAAACCATCCGCTCCAACCAAATCTCGCACTTAATCCACCATCAGCTGATGCTTCCAGGGTATTCCTTGACTGGGAAAAGAAACCTCGGGAGGGCACCTTGAGGTCCCGATATAGGATACCCCGACAACCAAACAAGGAACACGAAGTACCCTAGCCCGGGTCTCAACGCTGACCTCACATGGCCCCTTAAACCAGAAAAAGAACACTAGAAAAGACATCACCCTTAAAGAACACAACCAACCGCACTGGATCATCTACATCTAGATAATCACCCACCGATATCCTTCAACATCCATCACAAGACCGGACCCAACATCCTTGGGAACGGTCGAACAACAATTGGGTCACGAGGCGACGCGTCTTCGCCTCATCCACACCCTCACTCCATCAGGAGACATATTGGGACTTTGGGAGAGACTTAGACTGCTCTACACCCCTGGTCCACCGGTAGCCTCTCCTCCACACCGTAGGCCGCCTGGTCCGCTCCCACAATTCAGCACAGTCCGAACCCAAATCAGGAGGTGCCTACTGATGGGAGCCCTCTGTCAGGAAGGCCTCTCTAACGCTGAGGAGTCCCTACACGGATCCAACGAAGGGAGAACGATTCCACGCTCGCGACATCATTCCTTAATCTTCTTCCGGGTAGCCCCTACCTGGCATACTCCCACGATCAGTACCCCTCCGACTGCATCGGTGGTACCTACGGATGGGAGCCTTCTGCCAGGATGGCTACAACCCGGCCTCAACTTGAACAACCACTTTCGATACCCGCTCATCGAGATATTACACACATGCTTAACAGCAACCAACACACATATATTTATAGGGAGCTAGGGAAACAAAACATTACCTCGAACCATGACACCCGGAACCTGCGCCTCCTCGGCCGAAAGAGCTGCAACTCTGCCCTGAACAAATTGCGGCTGAGGAGCAGGGGCACGCCTCGCCGGCTGCACTGGCTGCTGACGCTGAGGCTGCACGCGGGGTCGACCAGCATCTGGGCAATTATACGAGATATGCCCGATGCGCTGACAATGGTAACAGCGCCGCGTCTCTGGCCGCCAGGACTGGATTGGCACTGCCGCAATGGGTGATGGATCCCACACTGGCACCACATCAGCTGGAGGAGAGGCAGCCGCTAACTGATCAAAACGGGGCCTCCTCCTCTTGCGCTGTCCCTGGTCCTGGCTCCTGGGAGGACTCTGATCTGCAGAAGGGGTCGGAACCCTCACGAGGATCCCGAGGTCTCGCTCGACTGTCTTCGCCCGAGACACCAAGTTCGAGAACCTCGAGAAAGCCTGGGAGGAGACATGCACCCGAATGGCGCTGCAGAGACCAAGCTCGAAACGACGGCACCGCATCTCTTCGTCCATCACCAAGGCTGGAGCGAATCTGGATAGCCTCGTGAAGCGCGTGGAGTAGTCGATGACAGACATAGAGCCCTGCGTCAACCGCTCAAACTCCTGCATCACGATCTGCCGCGCCGAGAACGGGAAGTACTCCTCCAGGAAATACCTCCGGAATCCCGCCCATGAAAGCTGCTCCAATCCTTCGGGGATGTCCACCACTCGGGTAGCCCACCAGTCGGCAGCGCTACCCTTCAGCATGAAGGTGGCAAGGGAGACTCGCTGGCGATCCGTGCAATGCATAGTCGAGAAGATCATATCCACCTCCATCAACCATCGCTCTGGAGCAAGAGGATCCCCCAACTGGCCATAGAACTCGGGAGGGTGGAGCTTCAGAAAGGCTGCGAGGCCACTCTGCTGCACCCGCGCTGCAGCCTCCAGCTCCACCTCCCTCGCCAGGGGATCCTGAACTCTCACCGCCGGAACCGCCACGGGGATTGGGGGTACTTCGGGTACCACAGGCGGATCTGCCACCAAGGGGACCTGTGGAACTGCATCACGGGCCGCCCTCAGCTCCTGGATCTCCCGCGCCTGCTCTACCAACACTCTGGTCTGGGCCTCCAGTGCCTTGGTCTGAGTCTCCACTAAATCCGCTATCCGAGCGAACGCACGTTCCCATGCGGGAGGCTCCTGCGCCGATCCTGGCCTCACAGCCGTGGACTCTCCAGTAGCATCCTCGCCTCTAGTAGGTCCGGAAACCATGTCCGCGCCGTCCTCTGCGAGGAGGCATATCAGCAACCTAAGAAAACCAGACACTAGGATCAGCATACTCATATAGAAATCCTAGGACTCATCTCTACGAAAAGAAGACCATTGGCTCTGACAGGACCAGGCTCTGATACCAACTTTTGTCACGCCCCAGGGTCGGCCGTCCCCGGGACGCGGCAAGTGTATATATGATATTAGTATAAATAGGAGTTCAATAACATACTCACACAACAGCTAAAATGACAACAAAGACAACAAAAGCAGGGCTGACATGATATATACACCAAAAGCGGAAGCTAAAAGACTGAATCTGTAATCCAAAACATATTACAGACTCGATACATAATCAACTGTCCTGTGAGAGCCAATATATACAAAGACATCCAAATACAATACAAACGCATGCCCAAGCACGGAATATAATACATACAAGCAAAAGGGATGCTGATAGCCTCTGATACTCGCGGGACGTGGCGCTACTCCGCTACTGATGAAGTCCCTCGGGGAGCTCTTCCTCCAGATCCGACTCAGATGACACTGGAGAAAAATATTATGCGAGGGGTGAGCCACACGCTCAGTGAACAGCACAACCCATGCATCACAATTTATATTAACCACCAGATCTTACTAATCCACAATCTCATTAGTAAAAGCCACAAAATGGCAACAGCTACACAAATCCAGTGGGTCGCTACAACGCCGACCCACCACACCCTCACCCTCACCTCTCAATAGGTGACATAGGATATTGGGACTTACAAACCAGTGGGTCGCTATCGCCAACCCACTACACCCTCACCCTCACCCCTCAATATGGTGACATAGGATATTGGGACTGACTAGGCTGTTGGTCACCCTTGGTCCACCGATAGTCTCTCCTCCACTCCGTAGGTCGCTTGGCCACTCCCACATTCAGCACAGTCCGTCCCAAATCAGGAGGTGCCTACTGATGGGAGCCCTCTACGGGACGACCTTTCTAACGCTGAAGCAGTCTCTACACGGATCCAACGAAGGGAACAGAACAGCCTATCCATACGCATATGATCCACTCGGATCCGCTGACAACACATCATAATAACTCTAATGTCATGAATTCTTCAGAATTCCTCCAGGGCGCATAACCAAGATGCGGGGAACATGCATAATAATAATAATAACAAGGGTATAATATTATTGGGAAAGAAACCTTGGGAGGGCAGCGTGAGGTCCCGATATAGGACATCCCGACAACCAAACAAGGAACACGGAGTACCCTAACCCGGGTCTCAATGTTGACCTCGCAAGGCCCCTCCCTATAATATTATCTAAGGCATGCAATTAAACTTAAGCTTGCATTTAATTTAATAAAATAAACTAGTAGGACGCATGCATAGGCCGAGGCTTCCTAGCATGAGAACAGGGTGACAGGATGCATGGCTCTTACACATATCCTAAGGGTGCAAGTCCCTAACATACAGAGTCTAGGGTAGCATGCATACTACATTTTTATCATGCTTGCATGGATTACACATTATAACAGTTTATATAAATCCATGGTGCCCCAGGGGAGGGCGGTATACGCCCAAGTGCATGTAACGCCTCCCTACTGGGTTGGATTGTCCCACTCACCGGTAGCCGGGTCGTCGCACGACCGTCCGTCCAGATCTGCAAGATAGGATAATCAGATCGGTGAGTAAAATACACAAATAAATCCAAAAATACCTAAAAATACACAACACTCGGACAAGCGTACATACGGCCTGTACGCACGCGAGCTCGAGCACCCCAACCCATTCCCGAACCCCCGGGCAGCCGCACGCACAGCCACCCGCCCCGGGCGCGCAGCCGAGCCCCTGCCCGCGCCCCCAGACGCCCTGCCGAGCTCAGCCCGCACGCCCGGACACCCTGCCGAGACCTCCCGGGTGCACCGCGCGCTCACTGCACCCCAGCGCAGCAACCCGCGCGCACACCCGCACCCCATCGCCTCGCCCCGCGCGCACCCCCCGCTCGGATCACCCGCTCGCACCACCCGCTCATCCAGCCCCGGGTGCACCCGCGCGCACTGCGTCCCAGCGCAGCGCCCCGCACGCGCACCCACACGGCACGCACTGCGCCTCGCGCAGCGCCCCGCGCGCACGCCCCCGCACGGCGCCCAGCGCGCAGCACCCCAACGCCCAGCATCCGCGACTTTCGCCCAGCACCCGCGCCCAGCGCCCAGCACACCCTCCTACTCCACCCGAGCGCACGCCCGCGCGCACACGCGCGTGCACTCCCCACAACGCCCAGCCTGTGTCGCCTGCGCTGCCCTGCCTGCCTGCCAGCCTACCTGGGACAGCCCGCCTACCCTGCCTGCCTGCCCGAGCCACTCTACCACCCCTCACCGGCCACCAATGGCCTCCAACAGCCACCAGCAACCACCCACAACCACCAGCACCCCAAACACCTCCTAAACAAGCATCTAAGCAAGAAAAGGAGGAAAAGAAAGCTTACCCTAGGAAGGAAAGGAAGGAAGGGAAGACCGGGAGCTCTTCGTGCACCGAAACACCTCCCCAAAGCCCTCCACCACCAAGAACTCTTTCAACCTTCAAAGGGGCTGAAATCAGAGGAGAAAAGAGGGTGTTAGAGGGGGTCAAACTCGCGGGAACTCGAATCCGAGACCACCGGTGGATAGATCGGGATGAGATCTAACCTTTCTCTTCTTTGTGCTTTTGATTTTAACCCCTCTAGCTAGGTCAAAACCAAGAAAAAGAGAGAGGGGGAGAGAGAAATCCATTGGAGAAGAAGATGAATAGTGGGGGGCTAATTTTAGCTCACTTATATATATAATCCTCTCACTTAGATTAGCCTAACTAGGTTTAATTAGGGCTTAAGAGAGGATTAGAGAGGATTAAGTGAGTTTTGACTTGGGTCAACTCAACCACAAATAAAAACAAAAGGGGTTGACCAAGTCTATGGGCCCACTTTGACCAAGTCAACTTTCCCAATGACTTCTCGCTCGGTCAAAACCCGGATACGCCCCAGAACTGTGAAATTCTGAAACGTTACCGGAATTCGACGAAATTTTCGTGAGCGGCTTGGAATGGCACCAGGACACATAATATGCAGTTAGATTTTCAATCGGAGCCCTCAATCTCAGGGTGATAGCTAAAAGCCCGAAATTTTAGCGGTTCCGATCGAAAAACGAAAAAAACCGAAAAACTGCCAGAATGGTCCAATGGTTACCAGAAGGTTAAAAGTGACATATATAAGAGCGCAGCAGTGCGCCGAGGGTGCTGGGGCGCGTGCGTGCGTGCGTATGCGTGCGTGCGCGTGTGGGGGGCCATGCGTGTGGCTGCCCGAGGGTTCGGGTAGGTGTCGGGGCACTCGGACTCGCGTGCGTACATGCGTGCTCGCATGCATGCGAGTCCGTATGCATGCTTGTCCGAGTATTGGGTATTTCTAGTAAATTTCATGTATATTTGTGTAGTTTACTCACCATATTGAATGCCCTTACCCTGCAGATCACGTCGGATGGGATGCGTGAGGTCCCGGGTAATGGTCAGTGGTTTGATTCCAATCCCCCCCCCCTCTCTAGGGATGCGCTCGACCCGCATAGACGCGCGTCGCGCATCGATGGGGCCCCCCTAGCTATAGTATGAAAAACTATGCAATGCATGATTAATATGATGTAACCATGCCACATTAGACCTTGTATGCTAGGGATATACATCCATATACCATGTATAGAGGCCCATACATGCCTAGACACCATGTCCCTTGATTGGAAAGCCCCTATCTATGCATGTTTCCCATTTAGTTTAATTTATTTAAATCAAATGTGAATATATTGTTATAAGCATGCCTTAGAGAATATTATAACCTTGTTGTTATAATATATGTTTCCCCGCATCTTAGTTATGCGCCCTGGAGGAATTCTTGAGAATTCATGACATTAGTAGTGTTACAAATCATTGTCGACGGATCCAAGAGGATCGTATCCGCGTGAGTAGGTTGTCTTCTCCTTTTGGTTGGATCCGATGTAGGGACTCCCCGGCGTTGGAAAGCTGACCTGACAGAGGGCTCCCATCTGTAGGTACCTCCGATGCGTCGGACAGTGCTGATCATGGGAGTATACCAGGTAGAGGCTACGGAGTGTGGGAGAGGCTACCGGGTGGACCAAGGGTGGAGAGCGGTCTAGTCTAAAAAGGGCCATGTCACCCCTAAAGGGTGAGGGTGGGGAGGGTCGGCGATGTTACGACCATCTAACTTGTGTAGTTACTCTCGTATAGGGATTATGAGTACTTTAAGGTTAATATGAGTGTGTTGATTGTTGTTATGCCTATGTTTTGATATCTCGATAAGTGAGTTTCCAGAGTAGTTGTTTTTCGTTGGGTTCGCTTTGCGAACATGGGATCGTTCTCCCCTTCGTTGGATCCGATGTAGGAACTTCTCGGGTTTAGTTGTCCTGACAGAGGGCTCCCATCCGTAGGTACCACCGATGCATTCGGAAGAGTACTGATCGTGGGAGTATACTAGGTAGAGGCTACCCGAGGAAAGGGCTACCGGCGGACCAAGGGTGTAGAGCGGTGAGTTGAGGAGATCGGGTCGTAGATACTACCCGGGAGAGGGTTAACGAATGATGTTGCGGGAGTGGGAATCGTTCTCCCTTTTGGTTGGATCCGAGTAGGGACTCCCCGGCGTTGGAAAGCTGTCCTGACAGAGGGCTCCCATCTGTAGGTACCTCCGATGCGTCGGACAATGCTGATCGTGTGAGTATACCAGGTAGAGGCTACAGAGTGTGGGAGAGGCTACTGGGTGGACCAAGGGTGTAGAGCAGTCTAAATCTCTTCCAAAAGTCCCAAAAGTCTCCCTCCAGGAGTGAGGGTAAGGATGAGGTGAAGAATATCACAGCGTGACCCATTCGTTGTTCGACCCTTCCCATAGTTGTTGGGTCGGGTCTTAAATCGATGTTTAAAGGCATCGTTTGAGCAATTATCTAGATGTAGATGATCCAGTAGTGTTGAGTAGACCAGTAAATCCGGGTCTCTTCGACCGACGGTATGGTCTCTCCCCAGACCAGTAAATCTGGGTCTCTTCGACCGACGGTATGGTCTCTCTCCAAAGCAGTAAATCGGGTCTCTTCGACCGACGGTATGGTCTCTCCCCAAAAGTCCCAAAAGACTCCCTCCGGGAGTGAGGGTGGGGGTGAGGTTGGTCGCGCCGCCGCGTGACCCAGTTATCCATGGGTTTCCACCCATGTTTTCCTTGAAAGGAAATTGATTATGTATTGAACTGTAGTATGGTGATTGGTTTCCAGCCACTCACTGAGCTTGTAGCTCACCCCTCGCATACTGTTTCTTTTCAGGGGCAGTGTTGGGCGTGGAGCTGGAGCTTTCCTGTGGCGTGGTCTTATGGGCGTGGAGCGTTCTTTCAGCGGGTGGCGAGTGCGAGGCTGTCAGCATTCCTAGTCATTTTATGCTTTGTAAATCGTGCATGTGGCATAGGTTGTATTTTCTTTGGTCTAGACTTGGCTCTCACAGGACAGTGATTGTGTATTCGAGTCTTTAAAATTTTTGATTTATAGACATTGTTTATATATTATGCTTCCGCTTTTCAGTCAGTTATCATTATCTTGCTTTGCCGCCTTGTGTATTGTTGTTGGTGTCTTTATTGACCTCAGGTATTGATAGCTGATATTTATTAATTTTGCCACGTCTCAGGGACGCCTGGGGCGTGACAAAAAGTTGGTATCAGAGCCTGGTCCTGTCAGAGCCTAAGTCTAGTCGTATAGATGATGAGTCGTAGGATTGTCATCCGAGTACTCTTGTTTTAGAAGTTATCTTAGGTTGCTGACATGCCTCCTCGCATCCGTTGACGTGGACGTGACCCCCTGGACCCACCCTTAAGTTGTCGACTGGGTCGACTGGTTAGGGTCAGTTGTTGGATCCCTTGTTGCGGGATTAAGGCTTGGGTAGGAGATTCTAGCCTAGTAGTGTGATAGTGATGAATTGGTCACAATTTCTAAGGTATGGATTGCGTCTCGATAATGGAGCTTCTTCCCCGTGCATCGGTATCGCTAGTAACCATGGAGTTCGCGTGCGGTGCCAGTTTCAAGTGTTGAGGATGTGGTATATTGCTCATTAAGGGGTGATGTCTTCTTCTAGTCTTCCTACTCAGGATTAAAGGGCCTTGCAGGGTCAGCGTTGAGACCCGGGCTAGGGTACTCCGTGTTCCTTGTTTGGTTGTCGGGATATCCTATATCGGGACCTCATGGTGCCCTGCCAAGGTTCTTTTCCCAGTCAAGGAATACCTTAGAAGCATCAAATTGATGATGGATTTTTCCTCTCACTTGGAAGGTGCTGTAGCGAGTGGTGATGCGTACGATCGGGATTGGGTGCATCCTATTGCAGCTTGGTGGGCGATTGCTTGTGGACTGGGTTCCACAGTGGCATCTGGAGTCGCTTCGATATATCATTGAGCGTTGTAGCTGCCCGGTTGAGGCCAGAGTCCTGTGAGGTGCTCCCAGATACTATGCTTGTTGGTGCGCCCATATGGCAGAGATAGCGGGCTTGGGAGGCTACCAGGTAGAGGCCACACTGGGAGAGTGCTGCTAAATGATGTTGAGAGCATGGACTCCCCGTGATGAATCTGCCCATGGAGTGCAGGATGCTGGAGTTCCAATGGTTATAGTTGAGCGACCTATCTCTGGCGGCATGTGAAGCACAGTATATATTATAGGAGAATTATATCTTAGTTATGTACATGAATTACATGCACGATAACATATTAATTAATTATAGGGATACTCCCTAACATGGATAGAAAGCATTAACAATATACATATACAACATACATATCATGCATGGCTAAATAATATGCATACAAGCGTGCTAGCATACAAGCCTACCTCATACAAGCACATAAGCATACAAGGTATACCCTAAAATGCGTTGGATATCACCAACTTAAAAGGGAAGGGTTAAGCGCGATCTCGCACACTAACTGGTGCATGCTAATATTCCAAACGAACCTGAGTCAAGTAGGAAATCGCATCTACTTACTCAGTTCGTACAAAGGGAGAGGACGAGAGAGAGCTCATCATATCTTGAAGTTGATCATAGCTTTGCCCCATTAGCATGGGCGCAACAACTACACAACGCCCTCGAGTCTTATCACAAGGGAATATTAGGCATGTGCTAGTTATTAACCCAGACCTAATCATGTTGGATATTCCAATTAATATGGTAGTATTACTCATAGAGACTACCTAAGGCATGCTTATTCCATACATTCATGAAAACACACATCACACATGCCCATACATGAAGGGTGCATGCATACATAATAATTCACACATGAATATGATACATAGACAAGTATATGGTAGAAAAGGGGTTCTACGCAATATACGAACTATACAAGCCTAGCATGCAAATATCTAGCATATTTAGGGTGCAAAGAAGCCTCATGGATGCGCGATGCACGACTACATGCATCGAGCACATCCCAAAGGGTTGGATCAAACCACTCACCGCAACCTGGGACCTCGCGCATCCCATCCGATGAGATCTACAAGGTAAGGACATCAAAATGGTGAGTATAACCACATTAAAACACTTAGAATTTAACTAGAAATTCCAAAGACTTAGACATGCTCGCATATGAGCTCACACACATGCGAGCACGCATGTACGCACGCATGCTCGAGTGCCCCAGCACCTACCTGAGCCACTCAGCAGCCCACGCGCACACTGGTGCCTTGCCGCATGCCCAAGCGTGCCCAGACTCGCTGCCCTACGCGCGCGCACTCTCGAGCGCACCGCGCGCGCTGCCAGTGCCCGCGCGAACCTGTACGCTCGCTCCGCATGCAACTGCGTGCCCGCGCGCAAGCGCACGAGCCCGCTTGCGCCCCTCTGCGGGAGCGCCCGCGCGCGCACGTGCGCGGACAAACCCTTGCGGGCCTCTAGCCAACTCTAACCTCTTCCCTACCGCCCTAACACACCCTAACCCAACTACCTAGCATGCATGACCTCCCAACACACCCAAACATGCATAAAAACCCAAATAAAGAAGAGGGAAAACTCATCAAAGAGAGGGGGAAGGGAAGGGGGAGATGTAGGGGCTCGCAAGCGCCTTGACCACCTCGACCACCACCACCACTACCACCACCTCCATCTTTGCTTCTCTTCTTCTTGCTGACCAGGGGGAACCCATTAGAGGGGCTAGGGGAGGAGGAGAGGGAGGAGAAACACCAACAACAACACATGAGCACACACTCACCTAGTCTTGCACTTGCACCTCCTCTTCTTGCTCCATCTTCTTCTCCTTGGCATTTTGTCAAACACATGGGGGATGTGTGAAAGAGAGAAAGAGAGCCAAAAGAGAGGGAGACGTAGGGAGTGGGAGTGGGAGAGGGAGAGGGAGAGAGAGAATTTTTCTCAAATGGGGGGGGGGGGGGAGGGGGGTGAGAACAAGATTGGGAGAGGGGGGTGAGTTTAGGGTTAGGGTCACCCACTAACACCCTAAAACACCAAGAGATTGCTTCACCATTAAGCAAAGGGGGGTAAGGTTACCCAAGGTGACCATATTCACCAAAATATCTAACACTATTCAACCAACCAAACTAGGAACTCTCAAAACCCGGATACCGTTCAGAACTGCATATTTTTCAAAACGTTAACGAAATTCGATGAAATTTTTATGGGTAGTACAAAACGGTACCAGGACCCATAATATGTAGTTAGATTTTCAATCAGAGTACTCCAACTCCCGTAGGTGACTAAAAGCCAAAATTTTAGCGACTTCGATAAATAAAAAAAAGGCTCCAAATGACACAAGCATAACAGCATAACAACGAGCTAGGCTTTGCATTCACAATTCCCACAGATGGCGCCAAACTGGAGGGGCAGAAATTCAGCTTATCGGATTCGGGTGAGCTGATCCGGCCACTCCTGTTCTCCTCAGCCTGATTCGGTCATCTTCCACCGGGGAGCACTCCTTGAACGTCATGGACACAGGGAGGTGGGGACCTGTGAAAGACCCTTCGATGCATACCTTTTCAAAAAGAACTGTGCATACCTTTTCTGTGAGAAGTTACCCCCTATTTATAGAGGATTTCGGATGGTATTAGGGTTTCTGATCGACCCTTTTCCATCGGACGGACGAGAATTCATCAGTCATTAGTGGGGGGACAATAGATATACTCATTGGATTTAGTCAATTATAAGTTGACATGTATATCCATATTTAGTTGAGATTTCCTGGATTTAGTCAATGATGACTTGATCCTATGATATATTTTCATTGAATGTTGATAATTACCAATCAATAAAATATATCCAAGGGGATCAAGGAAAAACATAATTGGATATGTACTAACTTAGAAGGTGGTCGTCGGATTTAGGTGGGCTAACGGGCCTAGCTTGATCGGTTCCGGCCCGTTACATCGTGGGTCTTCTGGACCCGGCCCACATTGGTAGGCTCTGAAATTTTGACGCCCACAATCCTGTTTAAATATTCCTTTAAAACTGATAGACAAACATGCTTCAAATTTTTTTTTTTGTTATATAAGGGTGGGTCCACGGGTCCATAGGATTGGGTCGGGATGGATAGGAAATCACTGAAACATATACTCACATAAATGAGATATATACATCGATATAAATTTTTAACATTTTCTATAAATGTATCCATGCAATTCATTGAAGCATATGCTTCAATTTTTATAAAAGTATATACCTCATTCCATCTGATTTATTATTTTTAAAGAATTCAAAATACATGTTGAGGTGGATATTTTCCCCCTTCAGTTAAATTTGTAAATTTATTAGAAAAAAAAAGAACTCAAGCAGTATGAATTCTTGTAGCTATACTTCAATTCTCTCAATGACTGTGTAGGAAATAACACAAATGACGCACAATGATTGTGCTTGACTCAATGGATAACTTTTTTTACCTTGCTTGACTGTGCCCTTAGAGTGTTGAGCGCGCGACCTCTTTATAGGCTGCCTATGTCTTGGGGATCAAGTCAAACGTAGTTCCTTCAATTACCCTTGTAACCGCCTTGCCACTAAGTGTTTAGTGGGCCTTTTTCCAGGGAAATGTCCCAGGTATTTATGCTCCACGTCAGTTGTAATATATGTGTCACTTTTTAGCCTATTGGTCACCTTTGGGTCAATTCTGGCAATTTTCCAATTTTTTTCTTTTTCGATCGGAGCCGCTAAAATTTTGGACTTTTAGCTATCTGTGTGAGTTCGAGTACTCCGATTGGAAATCTAGCTGCATGTTATGGGTCCTGGTACCAGTTGGTATTGGCCTCAGAAATTTCATCGAGTTCTGGATACGTTTCAGAAAATTTTGCAGTTCCGAATCGTATCCGGGTTTTGACCGATTTTGGATTGTCAAAGGGTGACTTTGACCGAGTCAACGAAGACCTTGACTAGTCAAAGATGACCTTTGACTAGTCAAGGGTTTTTGTTTGGTAGTTTGGTTGGGTTGACTCAAAGTCAATCCCCCAACCACCCCTTTTTTCACATTTAATGTAAGTGTGTGTGTGAGTGTGTGTGAGTGTGTGTGTGCACTAGTGGTGGGCGTCCCCTTCTCCTCCTCTCCCTCTCACTCTCTCCTTCACTCCCTGGTTTTCTTTGTTTTTTTTTGTGTTAAATAAAAGAAGAACAAGAGGGAGAAGAAGAAACATTAAAAGGAAAAAGGGAAAGGTATGTGTGTGTAAGCTTTGGTTGTTGTTGTTATGCTTTGGTTCTCTCCTCTCTAACTCCCTCTCATGCCTCCCCCCCCCCCCCCCAACCCCTGATTTCAGCCATTAAGGGCTTGAGGAGTGGCTGAGAAGGTGGTGGTGTTGGTGGTGGCGGTTGAGGTGGTTTGGTGCGCCAAGGGCACCCGATTTCCTCCCCTTTCTTTCCCCACCTTGGGTAAGCTCTCCTCCTTCCTTATCCTTGTTTAAATGTTTGATAAAGGCTCTTAGGGTGTTCATGTATGCCATGCATAGGGTTTAGGGTGGGTGTGTGGGCTGAGGAGGGGGTGGGGGAGGTTTGGGCGCGCGCGCGCGTCTGCGCACGCAACGCTGGAGCGCACAGTCGGGCGTGCTGGCGGGCACACGCGTGTACGCGCAGGCGCACGAGCGTGCGCGCGGGGTGCTAGGCGGGGGCGCAGTGCGCGTGAGTGCTCGCAGGCAGGATGTGCAGTGCGCGCGAGCATGCCCGATCGCGCGGCAGCACATCTGGGCAAGCAGGCAGGCGCGCGGCAGTGCGCCAGGGGGTGCAGGGGCGCGTGCGTACCCGTGCGGGGGGCCATGCGTGTGGCTGCCCGAGGGTTCGGGTAGGTGTCAGGGCACTCGGACTTGCGTGCGTACGTGCGTACTCGCATGCGTGCGAGCCCGTATGCATGCTTGTCCGACTTTTTTGGCATTTCTAGTAAATTTCATGTATATTTGTGTAGTTTACTCACCATATTGAATGCCCCCTTGTCTTGCAGATCTTGGCGAACGGTTCCGCAACGACCCGGGTTGCGGTGAGTGGGTTAATCCAATCCAGTAGGGAGGCGTTCGATACACGTAAGCGTGCATTGCCCTCCCCTGGGGCACCATAACTACATATTAACTTGTGTGAATGAAAACTTATGTTAATGCATGTTTTGCTATGATGTAACCATACCATGTTAGACATTGTATGCTAGGGATATACATCCATGTATCATGTATAGAGGCCCATACATGCCTAGACACCATGTCCCATGCTTGAAAAGCCTTGATCTATGCATGTTCCCATCTAGTTTAATTTAATTAAACCAAAATGAGAATATGTTAGTATAAGCATGCCTTAGAAAATATTATAACCTTGTTATTATAATATATGTTTTTTCCCGCATCTTAATTATGTGCCCCGGAGGAATTCTTGAGAATTCATTTCCTTAGTAGTGTTAGTAATCGTTGTCGACGGATCCAAGAGGATCGTATCCGTGAGAGTAGGTTGTTTTCTCCCCTTCGTTGGATCCGAGTAGGAACTAACCGGGTTGGGAAAAGCTGTCCTGACAGAGGGCTCCCATCGGTAGGTACTACCGATGCATTCGGGAACGTACTGACCATGGGAGTATACCAGGTAAAGGCTACCCGGGGAAAGGGCTACCGGTGGACCAAGGGTGTGGAGCAGTCTAATCTGTCCCAAAAGTCCTATGTCACCTCTAAAGGGTGAGGGTGAGGGTGGGGTGGGTCGGCGACGCTACGACCCACCAATTTGTGCAGTTACTCCCATTTTGGGACTTTAATTATTTTAAGGTTAATATGAGTTGTGTTGCATAGATTGTGCCATTCACTGAGCGTGTGGCTCACCCCTCTCATATCTTTTCCTCCAGTTGTTACTAAGTCGGATCTGAAGGAGGAGCTCCCCGAGGCATCACATCAGTAGCGGAGCAGCGTTCGTGTTTTGGGTTCTATGAGTGAGTGGCCATCAGCATCCCCTTCTTTCTGCTAGTATGTATTGTTATTCGTGGTTGGGCACAATACTTGTATATGGATGTCTTTATTTATATTGGCTCTCACAGGATAGTTGATTATGTATTCTGGTCTGTAATATGTCTTTGAATTACAGACTCAGTCGTTTAAGCTTCCGCTATATGTATATATATTATGTCAGCTACATTGTTAATTGTGATATTATCTTCGAGGTTGTTTAGAGTCTTTTATTGATCTTTTGTATGGACTGCTGATATTATATATATATTCCACGTATCGGGGACGGCCGCCTTGGGGCGTGACAAAAGTTGGTATCAGAGCCTGGTCCTGTCAGAGCCAATTGTTTTCTTAGAGATGAGTCCTAGGATTTCTATATGAGTATTCTGATCCTAGTGTCTGTTTCTTAGGTTGCTGATATGCCTCCTCGCAGAGGGATGCGTGGACGTGGTCCCCCTCGGGCCTTGGAGGTTTCTGAACCTTCCAGAGGCGAGGAGTCTACTGGAGGGTCCTCGGCTATTGGGCCAGGACCAGCGCAGGAGCCTCCTACATGGGAGCGTGCTTATGCTCGTATCGCAGATCTATTGGAGACTCAGACCAGGGCACTGGAGGCCCAGACTAGGGGGTTGGCTGATCAGGCGTGAGAGATCCAGGAGCTCCGCAAGTCCCCTTGGTAGCAGATCCACCTGTGGTGCCCGAGGTACCCCCTGTCCTAGTGGAGATTCCAGTAGAGGGAATTCAGGATCCCCTAGAGAGGGAGGTGGAGCTAGAGGCTGCGGCACGTGTGCATCAGAGCGGCCTCACCGCCTTTCTGAAGCTTCACCCTCCCGAGTTCTATGGCTTGTCGGCGGACCCCCTTGCCCCCGAGCGTTGGTTGATGGAGATAGACAAGATCTTCTCGACCATGCACTGCACCGACCGCCAGCGTGTCTCACTGGCCACCTTCATGTTTGTCACGCCCCAGGGCGGCCGTCCCCGATACGTGGCAAATATATATAATATCAGCAGTCTATACAGGAGATCAATAAAATACTCTAAACAACATCGAAAATGACAACACAGACAATAATGTAGCTGACATAATATATATACATATAGCGGAAGCTTAAACGACTGAGTCTGTAATTCAAAGACATATTACAGACCCGAATACAAATCAACTGTCCTGTGAGAGCCAATATAAACAATGACATCCAAATACAAGTGTGTGCCCAAGGACGGATAACAATACATACAATCAAGAAGGGGATGCTGATGGCCTCTCACTCGCAGAACCCAAAACGTGACGCTGCTCCGCTACTGCTGTGGTGCCTCGGGGAGCTCCTCCTTCAGATCCGACTCAGATACAACTGGAGGAAAAGAATATGCGAGGGGTGAGCCACACGCTCAGTGAATGGCACAATCTATGCAACACAACTCATATTAACCTTAAATAATTATAGTCCCTAAACGGGAGTAACTACACAAGTTAGTGGGTCGTAACATCGCCGACCCACCCCACCCTCACCCTTACCCTTTAAGGGGGTGACATGGGCCTTTTCAGACTAGACTGCTCTCCACCCTTGGTCCACCCGGTAGCCTCTCCCACACTCCGTAGCCTCTACCTGGTATACTCCCACGATCAGCACTGTCCGACGCATCGGAGGTACCTACAGATGGGAGCCCTCTGTCAGGTCAGCTTTCCAACGTCGGGGAGTCCCTACTCGGATCCAACCAAAGGGAGAAGACAGCCTACTCACACGGATACGATCCTCTTGGATCCGTCGACAACGATTTGTAACACTACTAATGTCACGAATTCTCAAGAATTCCTCCAGGGCGCATAACTAAGATGCGGGGAAACATATATTATAACAACAAGGTTATAATATTCTCTAAGGCATGCTTATAACAATATGTTCTCATTTGATTTAAACAAATTAAACTAAATGGGAATCATGCGTAGATCGAGGCTTTTACAATCAGGGAACATGGTGGCTAGGCATGTATGGGCCTCTATACATGATATATGGGTGCATATCCCTAGCATACAAGGTCTAATGTGGCATGGTTACATCATATTAATCATGCATTGCATAGTTTTTCATTTATCACAAGTTAATATACAATTATGGTGCCCCAGGGGAGGGCAATGCATGCCTACGTGCATCGAACGCCTCCCTACTAGGTTGGGTTGACCCACTAACCGAAACCGGGGTCGTTGCGTGACCGTTCGTCAAGATCTGCAAGACATGGGCATTCAATATGGTGAGTAAACTACACATATACATACGAAATTTACTAGAAATACCCAATACTCGGACAAGCATGCATACGGACTCGCACGCATGCGAGCACGCGCGTACGCACGCGAGTCCGAGTGCCCCGACACCCACCCGAACCCTCGGGCAGCCACACGCATGGCCCCCCGCACGCGCACGCACGAATGCGCACGCACGCATGCTCCCCTACGCCTCCGGCACACTACCGCGCCCTTGCCCGCGCACCCAGACGCGCTGCCGCGCCCGCGCGCACGCTCGAGCGCACCGCGCGTCCAGCCCAGCGCGTACCCGCGCGCACTGCGCGCCCGCGCAGCACCCTGCGCGCACGCCCGCGCGTCTACGCGTACGCACGCGCGCCCGCCAGCGCCCCCATCTGCGCGTGCAAACGCGCGCGCACGCGCACAAATGGCTCCGCACGCTCGCCCGAGCCCCTTCCACCCCCTCCTCAGTCCACCCACACCCTCTAACACCTATGCATAGCATGCATAACCATTTAAAAACCCTAATCAATCATCTAAACAAGCTAGGGGAGGAGGAAGACTTACCAACAAGGAGGGAAGGGAAAAGGGAGGAAGCTCGGGTGCCCTTTGCGCACCAAACCGCCACAACCGCCACCACCAAGACCACCACCACCTCAGCCACTCTCAAGCCCTAAAAATGGCTGAAACAGGGGGGGGAAGCCATGAGAGGGAGGTAGAGAAAGGAAAATCAAAACAAATACCATACAAAGGTAGATCACACACATACCTTTCTTTTTCCCTTCTAGGGTTTTCTTTTTCTTCTCCTTCTACTACCTCTAATGGAGAAACAAAGAAGAGGGAGAGATGGAGTGTGTGAGAGAGATGGAGAAGAGAAGAGAAGGGGGACGCCCAACACTAGTGACACACACACACACACACACTCACTCACACACTTAGAACAATTAGTGGGCTTGACTTTGAGTCAACCCAACCACACAAAAAAATAAAAGGATTTGACCAAGTCAATGGTCAAATTTAACTTGGTCCAAGTCTCCTTGACTTGGTCAAGTCCCCCCTTTGACATTCCCACTCGGTCAAAACCCGGATACGATTCGGAACTGCCAAATTCTAAGACGTTACCGGAATTCGATGAAATTTTCGTGAGTGGTTCGAAATGGCACCAGGACACATAATGTGCAGTTAGATTTTCAATCGGAGTTCTCGAGCTCATGCAGATAGCTAAAAGTCCAAAATTTTAGCGGTTCCGATCAAAAAAGAAAAAGTTAGAAAACTGCCAGAAATGTCCCAAAGGTGACCAGAAGGCTAAAAGTGACACATATATAACATTCTTCCCCCCTTAGGAAATTTTGTCCACAAAATTAATACAAAAACATCTAGGAAGGGAAAAGATGCGGATATGCGCCACGCATGGCGTCCTCGCGCTCCCAAGTGGCCTCGGCACCAGAACGGTGCTGCCATCGCACCTTAACCAGCTGGACGGTCTTGGTGCGGAGCCTCTTCTCGCGTCGGTCCAGGATCTCGATCGGCTGCTCCACGAATGACAAGTCCGGCTCGAAGACGAGCGGCTCGAACGGAATAACGTGAGCAGGATCGTGGACGTAACGCCTCAGCTGCGAGACATGGAAGACGTCATGGGCTGAGCCAACTGTGGGGGCAGGGCTATGCGATAGGCCACCTCTCCAACCCGCTCGAGGATGAGAAACGGCCCAATGAAACGCGGACTCAGCTTGCCCCGCACACCGAAACGGAAGATGCCCTTCATCGGGGACACCTTCAGGAAAACATGGTCACCAACCTCGAAGGCGAGCTCACGGCGACGACGATCGGCGTAGCTCTTCTGACGGCTCTGAGCGACTGGATACGCTCACGAATCGTCTTGACCATCTCTGAGGTCTGGTGGATGATCTCTGGTCCCTCCAACTGGCGCTCTCCGACCTCGTCCCAACACAAGGGGGACCTGCAGCTGCGGCCATAGAGCGCTTCATATGGTGCCATCCGGATACTCGAGTGGTAGCTGTTGTTGTAGGCAAACTCCACCAACGGAAGATGCCTCTCCCAACTGCCCCCAAAGTCGAGAACGCAAGCTCGCAGCATGTCCTCCAGGGTCTGAATCGTCCTCTCCGACTGGCCGTCCGTCTGCGGATGAAACGCTGTACTGAAGTGGAGGTTCGTACCAAGGGCGTGCTGAAGGCTACGCCAGAACCTCGAAGTAAATCTCGCGTCTCTATCAGAAATGATGCTGACGGGAGTGCCATGGAGACGAACAATCTCGGAGACAAACAACTGCGCCAGGGTGTCCAGAGAATCGGTGAGTCGAATGGGGAGGAAATGAGCGGACTTAGTCAGTCGGTCGACGATTACCCAGATGGCATCGCGACCCGAACGTGACCTCGGCAAGCCCGAAACGAAGTCCATGGTGATCTGCTCCCACTTCCACTGAGGAATCTCAATGGACTGCAGCTTCCCCGCAGGACGCTGATGTTCCGACTTCACCTGCTGGCATACCAAGCAACGGGCAACGAAACGGCCAATATCCGCCTTCATCCCGCGCCACCAGTAGCCACGACGAAGGCCCCTGTACATCTTCGTGCCACCAGGATGCACTGTGTACCTCGAACGATGGGCCTCGTCCAAGATCTTCTGCTTCAACTCTGCGTCGTCAGGAATGCATACTCGACCTCTGAACCGCAGGATTCCGTCCTCGCGAATCTGGTAGTCCGGACGCTCGCCCCGGGCGACGCCTTCAGAGAGGACTAGAAAGTGAGGATCCTGCCCCTGAGCCGTGCGGATCTCGTCGAGAAGAACGGGCTGCACCACTAGCCTGGCCAAAAAGCCACCCGCAGGTGTCTCTCGAACGCTGATCCAGCAAGCGGCCTCCTCCAGAAGCCTCCAACGACGTACAGCCAAGTGGGCGGCCATGCCCAAGGGCTGCCTGCTGAGAGCATCGGCCACGACATTCGCCTTACCCGGATGGTAAGCGATGTCACAATCATAGTCCTTCAGGAACTCGACCCAACGTCTCTGACGCATGTTGAGCTCCGGCTGGGACTGCAAGTAAGTCAAGCTCTTGTGATCAGTGAAGAGCTCGAACTCCTCGCCATAGAGGTAGTGCCTCCACATCTTCAGCGCAAAGATGATCGCTGCTAACTCTAAATCGTGGGTGGGGTAATTCTGCTCATGGGGCTTCAACTGACGCGACGCGTAAGCCACAACCTTACCGTACTGCATCAGGACGCAACCCACACCCAGCCGCGATGCATCGGAGTAGACTGCGAATCCACCACTCCCAGACGGAATGGTAAGAACTGGCGCTGAGGTGAGCCTTCGCTTCAACTCCAGGAAGCTCTCCTCGCAAGATGGGGACCACTCGAACCGGACATCCTTCCGAGTGAGGCGGGTCAGAGGAACAGCTATCTTCGAGAAACCCTCGACAAACCTCCGATAATAACCCGCCAAACCCAGGAAGCTCCGAATCTCTGTGGGGTTCGACGGTCGACGCCAATTCGACACGGCGAGCGTCTTGTCCGGGTCCACAGATATACCCTCGCCGGAAATCACGTGGCCTAGAAAGGCCATACGCTCCAACCAAAACTCGCACTTACTGAACTTGGCGAACAACTGATGTCGGGCCAAAGTCTCCAAGACAGTGCGGAGATGGTCAGCGTGCTCCTCAAGACTCCTCGAGTACACCAGAATATCATCGATGAAGACTACTACGAAGGAGTCGAGGAAGGGCCGAAACACCCGGTTCATCAGATCCATGAAGGCTGCCGGCGCATTCGTCAACCCAAACGGCAGTACTCGGAACTCGTAGTGCCCATAACGGGTACGAAAGGCCGTCTTCGGAATATCTGACTCCCGGATCTTCAGCTGATAGTAGCCCGAACGGAGATCGATCTTAGAAAAGACACGCGCTCCCTGGAGCTGGTCAAACAGATCGTCAATCCGTGGCAAGGGGTACTTGTTCTTCACGGTCCGCTTGTTCAGCTGCCTGTAATCAATACAAAGACGCAGCGAACCGTCCTTCTTCCGAACGAACAAAACAGGGGCTCCCCACGGAGAAACACTCGGACGTGCGAAGCCCTTCTCGAGCAACTCCTCCAACTGCTCCTTGAGCACCTTCAGCTCTGCTGGGGCCATCCGGTACGGAGCTCTCGAAATCGGCTCGGTCCCCGGAATTAGATTAATCTCAAACTCGATCGCGCGATCCGGCGGTAATCCCGGAAGATCATCGGGGAAAACCTCCGGATATTCCACCACGACCGGAGTCTGACTGATATCTGCCCGCAGTGGTGCATCCTCCTCAGCAATATACGCCAGAAAGCCCTCACATCCTCCCTGAAGGAGTCTCCACGCCTGGATGGATGACACGAACCCCAAAGGGGCTATGTCACGATCGCCCACGAACTGGAAAGATCTCCGACCCGGAAGGTGGAAAGACACCGACTTCGCAAAACAGTCGATGCTGGCGTGACTAGCTGAGAGCCAATCCATTCCCAGGATGGCATCGAAGTCCGTCATGGCGAGCTCTACCAACTCTACTGGAAACTCATGCTCCGCAATCACCACGGTACACCCTCGGTAAACAGAACGGAGGAGAATACGGTCTCCGACGGGCAATGATATCTCCAGCATAACATCAAGAGGGGCGGACACCACGCCCATCCGTCTCGCAAAAACGGGAGACACGAACGAGTGCGTGGCTCCGGAATCAAATAACACATATGCAGGGAGCTGGGAGATCAAAACAATACCTCGGACCACGCTACCCGAAGCCTGCGCCTCCTCGGCTGAAAGTGCTGCAACTCGACCCTGAACAAACTGCGGCTGAGGAGCAGGGGCACGCCTCGCAGGCTGCACTGGCTGCCTCCTCTGGTCAACTCGGCCACCCTGTGGCTGCTGCTGCTGACGCTGTGGCTGCTGCTGCTGGCGTGGCTGCTGCTGCTGCAGCTGCTGCTGCTGGTGCAGCACACGGGGTCGGCCAGCATCAGGGCAATTATATAAAATATGCCCGACGCGCTGACAATGGTAACAGCGCCGCATCTCCGGTTGCCTGGCCTGGACTGGTACTGCCGCAATGGGTGCTGGACCTCGCGCTGGCACCACATCGACTGGAGTAGCGGCGGCCGCTGACTGATCAAAGCGGGGCCGCTTCTTCTTGCGATGTCCCTGGTCCTGGCTCCTGGGGGGCCTCTGGTCTGCAGAAGGGGTTGGAACCCCCAAAGGGACCCCAAGGTCTCGCTCGACTGTCTTCGCACGAGACACCAAGTCTGAGTACCTCGTGAACGCCTGTGAGGTGACATGCACCCGGATGGTGCTAATGAGACCCATCTCGAAACGACGGCATCGCGTCTCCTCATCCATCACCAAGGCGGGGGCGAACCGGGAAAGCCTCGTGAAACGTGTGGAGTAGTCAGCGACTGACATGGAGCCCTGCGTCAGCTGCTCGAACTCTCGCATCACGATCTGGCGTGTCGAAAACGGGAAGTACTCCTCCAGAAAGTACCTCCGGAACCCAGCCCATAGAAGTCGCTCCACTCCCTCGGGGATGTCCACCGATCGGGTAGCCCACCAGTCGGCGGCGCTACCCTTCAACATGAAGGTGGCCAGTGAGACACGCTGGCGGTCGGTGCAGTGCATGGTCGAGAAGATCTTGTCTACCTCCATCAACCAACGCTCAGGGGCAAGGGGGTCCGTCTGGCCATGGAACTCGGGAGGGTGGAGCTTCAGAAAGGCAGTGAGGCCGCTCTGATGCACTCGTGCTGCAGCCTCTAGCTCCACCTCCCTCTCTAGGGGATCCTGAACTCCCACCACCGGAATCACCACTGGGACAGGGGGTACCTCGGGCACCACCGGTGGATCTGCCACCAAGGGGACCTGTGGAACTGCCTCGCGGGCCATCCGCAGCTCCTGGATCTCTCGTGCCTGCTCAGCTAACGCCCTAGTCTGGGCCTCCAGTGCCCTAGTCTGAGTCTCCACTAGATCTGCGATACGAGCGTAAGCACGCTCCCATGCAGGAGGCTCCTGCGCCGGTCCTGGCCCCATAGCCGAGGACCCTCCAGTAGACTCCTCGCCTCTGGTAGGTTCGGAAACCTCCAAGGGCCGAGGGGGACCACGTCCACACGTTCCTCTGCGAGGAGGCATATCAGCAACCTAAGAAAACAGACACTAGGATCAGAATACTCATATAGAAATCCTAGGACTCATCTCTAAGAAAACAATTGGCTCTGACAGGACCAGGCTCTGATACCAACTTTTGTCACGCCCCAGGGCGGCCGTCCCCGATACGTGGCAAATATATATAATATCAGCAGTCTATACAGGAGATCAATAAAATACTCTAAACAACATCGAAAATGAAAACAGACAATAATGAGCTGACATAATATATATACATATAGCGGAAGCTTAAACGACTGAGTCTGTAATTCAAAGACATATTACAGACCCGAATACATAATCAACTGTCCTGTGAGAGCCAATATAAACAATGACATCCAAATACAAGTGTGTGCCCAAGCACGGATAACAATACATACAATCAAGAAGGGGATGCTGATGGCCTCTCACTCGCAGAACCCAAAACGTGACGCTGCTCCGCTACTGCTGTGGTGCCTCGGGGAGCTCCTCCTTCAGATCCGACTCAGATACAACTGGAGGAAAAGAATATGCGAGGGGTGAGCCACACGCTCAGTGAATGGCACAATCTATGCAACACAACTCATATTAACCTTAAATAATTATAGTCCCTAAACGGGAGTAACTACACAAGTTAGTGGGTCGTAACATCGCCGACCCACCCCACCCTCACCCTTACCCTTTAAGGGGGTGACATGGGCCTTTTCAGACTAGACCGCTCTCCACCCTGGTCCACCGGTAGCCTCTCCCACACTCCGTAGCCTCTACCTGGTATACTCCCACGATCAGCACTGTCCGACGCATCGGAGGTACCTACAGATGGGAGCCCTCTGTCAGGTCAGCTTTCCAACGCCGGGGAGTCCCTACTCGGATCCAACCAAAAGGAGAAGACAGCCTACTCATACGGATACGATCCTCTTGGATCCGTCGACAACGATTTGTAACACTAATGTCATGAATTCTCAAGAATTCCTCCAGGGCGCATAACTAAGATGCGGGGAAACATATATTATAACAACAAGGTTATAATATTCTCTAAGGCATGCTTATAACAATATGTTCTCATTTGATTTAAACAAATTAAACTAAATGGGAAACATGCATAGATCGGGGCTTTCCAATACAGGGACATGGTGTCTAGGCATGTATGGGCCTCTATACATGATATATGAGTGCATATCCCTAGCATACAAGGTCTAATGTGGCATGGTTACATCATATTAATCATGCATTGCATAGTTTTCCATTTATCACAAGTTAATATACAATTATGGTGCCCCAGGGGAGGGCAATGCACGCCTACGTGCATCGAACGCCTCCCTACTGGGTTGGATTGACCCACTCACCGAAACCCGGGTCGTTGCGTGACCGTCCGTCAAGATCTGCAAGACATGGGCATTCAATATGGTGAGTAAACTACACAAATACACACGAAATTTACTAGAAATACCCAATACTCGGACAAGCATGCATACGGACTCGCACGCATGCGAGCACGCGCGTACGCAAGCGAGTCCGAGTGCCCCGACACTCTCCCGAACCCTCGGGCAGCAATACGCATGGCCCCCGCACGCGCACGCACGAATGCGCACGCACGCATGCGCCCCTGCGCCCCTGGCGCACTGCCGCGCCCCTGCCCGAGCGCACGCTCGCGCGCACCGCGAGTCCAGCCCAGCGCGTACCCGCGTGCACTGCACCCCCGCGTAGCACCCCGGGGGCACGCCAGCGCGCACGCCCGCGCGTCTGCGTGTACGCGTGCACGCCCGCCAGCGCGCCGTTGCGCGCGGATGGCTCCGCGCGCGAGCCCGAGCCCCTTCCACCCCCTACCACCTATGCAAAGCATGCATAACCATTTAAACACCCTAATCAATCATCTAAACAAGCTAGGGGAGGAGGAAGACTTACCAACAAGGAGGGAAAGGAAAAAGGGAGGAAGCTCGGGTGCCCTTTGCGCACCAAACCGCCACAACCGCCACCACCAAGACCACCACCACCTCAGCCACTCTCAAGGCCTAAAGATGGCTGAAAACAGAGGTGGGGGAAGCCATGAGAGGGAGGTAGAGAAAGGGAAATCAAAACAAAAACCATACAAAGGTAGATCACACACATACCTCTCTTTTTCCCTTCTAGGGTTTTCCTTTTCTTCTTCTTCTACTACCTCTAATGGGAGAAACAAAGGAAAGAAGAGGGAGAGATGGAGTGTGTGTGAGAGAGAGAGAAGAGAAGGGGGACGCCCAACACTAGTGACACACACACACACACACACTCACACACTTAGAACAATTAGGGTTTGGTGGGCTTGACTTTGAGTCAACCCAACCACACAAAAAAACAAAAGTATTTGACCAAGTCAATGGTCAAATTTGACTTGGTCCAAGTCTTCTTTGACTTGGTCAAGTCCCCCCTTTGACATTCCCACTCAGTCAAAACCCGGATACGATTCAGAACTGTCAAATTCTGAAACGTTATCAGAATTTGATGAAATTTTCGTGAGTGGTTCAAAATGGCACCAGGACACATAATGTGCAGTTATATTTTCAATCGGAGTTCTCGAACTCATGAAGATAGCTAAAAGTCCAAAATTTTAGCGGTTCTGATAAAAAAACAAAAAGTTGGAAAACTGCCAGAAATGTCCCTAAGGTGACCAAAAGGCTAAAAGTGACACATATATAACAATGTTGAAGGGTAGCGCCGCCAAGTGGTGGGCTACCTGATCTGTGGACATCCCGAGGGTGTGGGGCGACTTCTATGGGCTGGATTCCAGAGTTACTTTCTGGAGGAGTACTTCCCATTTTTGACACGCCAGATCGTGATGCGAGAGTTCGAGCAGCTGACGCAGGGCTCCATGTCAGTCGCTGATTACTCTACACGTTTCACGAGGCTTTCTCGGTTCGCCCCCGCCTTAGTGATGGATGAGGAGACGCGATGCCGTCGTTTCGAGATGGGTCTCATTAGCACCATCAGGGTGCACGTCACCTCACAGGCGTTCTCGAGGTACTCAGACTTGGTGTCTCGTGCGAGGACAGTTGAGCGAGACCTTGGGGTTCCTTTGGGGGTTCAAACCCCTTCTGCAGACCAGAGGCCCCCCAGGAGCCAGGACCAGGGACGTCGCAAGAGCAAGCGGCCCCGCTTTGATCAGCCAGCGGCCGCCGCTACTCCAGTCGATGTGGTGCCAGTGCGAGGTCCAGCACCCATTGCTGCAGTACCAGTCCAGGCTAGGCGACCGGAGACGCGACGTTGTTACCATTGCCAGCGGGTCGGACATATTTCCTATGATTGCCCTGATGCTGGCCGACCCCCTGTGCCTCGACAGCAGCCGCAGCAGCAGCTACAGCAGCAGCCGCGCCAGCAGCAGCAGCCACAGGGTGGCCGAGTTGACCAGAGGAGGCAGCCAGTGCAGCCTGCGAGGCGTGCCCCTGCTCCTCAGCCGCAGCTTGTTCAGGGTCGTGTTGCAGCACTTACAGCCGAGGAGGCGCAGGCTTCGGGTAGCGTTGTCCGAGGTATTGTTCTGATCTCCCAGCTTCCTGCATATGTGCTATTTGATTCCGGAGCCACGCACTCGTTCGTGTCCCGTTTTCGCGAGACGGATGGGCGTGGTGTCCGCCCCTCTTGATGTTATGCTGGAGATATCATTGCCCGTCGGAGACCGTATTCTCCTCCGTTCTGTTTACCGGGGGTGTACCGTGGCGATTGCGGAGCATGAGTTTCCATTAGAGTTGGTAGAGCTCGCCATGACGGACTTCGATGCCATCCTGGGAATGGATTGGCTCTCAGCTAGCCACGCCAGTATCGACTATTTTGTGAAGTCGGTGTCTTTCCACATCCCTGGTCAGAGATCTTTCCAGTTCGTGGGCGATCGGGACATAGCCCCTTTGGGGTTCGTGTCATCCATCCAGGCGTGGAGACTCCTTCAGGGAGGATGTGAGGGTTTTCTGGCGTACATTGCTGAGGAGGATGCACCACTGCGGGCAGATATCAGTCAGACTCCGGTCGTGGCAGAATATCCAGAGGTTTTTCCCAATGATCTTCCGGGACTACCGCCGGATCGCGCGATCGAGTTTGAGATTAATCTAATTCTGGGGACCGAGCCGATTTCGAGAGCTCCGTACCGGATGGCCCCAGCAGAGCTGAAGGTGCTCAAGGAGCAGCTGGAAGAGTTGCTCGAGAAGGGCTTCGCACGTCCGAGTGTCTCTCCGTGGGGAGCCCCTGTTTTGTTCGTTCGGAAGAAGGACGGTTCGCTGCGTCTTTGTATTGATTACAGGCAGCTGAACAAGCGGACCGTGAAGAACAAGTACCCCTTGCCGCGGATTGACGATCTGTTTGACCAGCTCCAGGGAGCGCGTGTCTTTTCAAAGATCGATCTCCGTTCGGGCTACTATCAGCTGAAGATCCGGGAGTCGGATATTCTGAAGACGGCCTTTCGTACCCGTTATGGGCACTACGAGTTCCGAGTACTGCCGTTTGGGTTGACGAATGCGCTGGCGGCCTTCATGGATCTGATGAACCGGGTGTTTCGGCCCTTCCTCGACTCCTTCGTGGTAGTCTTCATCGATGATATTCTGGTGTACTCGAGGAGTCTTGAGGAGCACGCTGACCATCTCCGCACTGTCTTGGAGACTTTGGCCCGACATCAGTTGTTCGCCAAGTTCAGTAAGTGCGAGTTCTGGTTGGAGCGTATGGCCTTTCTAGGCCACGTGATTTCCGGCGAGGGTATATCTGTGGACCCGGACAAGACGCTCGCCGTGTCGAATTGGCGGCGACCGTCGAACCCCACCGAGATTCGGAGCTTCCTGGGTTTGGCGGGTTATTATCGGAGGTTTGTCGAGGGTTTCTCGAAGATAGCTGTGCCTCTGACCCGCCTCACTCGGAAGGATGTCCGGTTCGAGTGGTCCCCATCTTGCGAGGAGAGCTTCCTGGAGTTGAAGCGAAGACTCACCTCAGCGCCAGTTCTTACCATTCCGTCTGGGAGTGGTGGGTTCGCAGTCTACTCCGATGCATCGCGGCTGGGTTTGGGTTGCGTCCTGATGCAGTACGGTAAGGTTGTGGCTTACGCGTCGCGTCAGTTGAAGCCCCATGAGCAGAATTACCCCACCCACGATTTGGAGTTAGCAGCGATCATCTTTGCGCTGAAGATGTGGAGGCACTACCTCTATGGCGAGGAGTTCGAGCTCTTCACGGATCACAAGAGCCTGACTTACTTGCAGTCCCAGCCGGAGCTCAACATGCGTCAGCGACGTTGGGTCGAGTTCCTGAAGGACTATGACTGTGACATCGCTTACCATCCGGGTAAGGCGAATGTCGTGGCCGATGCTCTCAGCAGGCAGCCCTTGGGCATGGCCGCCCACTTGGCTGTACGTCGTTGGAGGCTTCTGGAGGAGGCCGCTTGCTGGATCAGCGTTCGAGAGACACCTGCGGGTGGCTTTTTGGCCAGGCTAGTGGTGCAGCCCGTTCTTCTCGACGAGATCCGCACGGCTCAGGGGCAGGATCCTCACTTTCTAGTCCTCTCTGAAGGCGTCGCCCGGGGCGAGCGTCCGGACTACCAGATTCGCGAGGACGGAATCCTGCGGTTCAGAGGTCGAGTATGCATTCCTGACGACGCAGAGCTGAAGCAGAAGATCTTGGACGAGGCCCATCGTTCGAGGTACACAGTGCATCCTGGTGGCACGAAGATGTACAGGGGCCTTCGTCGTGGCTACTGGTGGCGCGGGATGAAGGCGGATATTGGCCGTTTCGTTGCCCGTTGCTTGGTATGCCAGCAGGTGAAGTCGGAACATCAGCGTCCTGCGGGGAAGCTGCAGTCCATTGAGATTCCTCAGTGGAAGTGGGAGCAGATCACCATGGACTTCGTTTCGGGTTTGCCGAGGTCACGTTCGGGTCGCGATGCCATCTGGGTAATCGTCGACCGACTGACTAAGTCCGCTCATTTCCTCCCCATTCGACTCACCGATTCTCTGGACACCCTGGCACAGTTGTTTGTCTCCGAGATTGTTCGTCTCCATGGCACTCCCGTCAGCATCATTTCTGATAGAGACGCGAGGTTTACTTCGAGGTTCTGGCGCAGCCTCCAGCACGCCCTTGGTACGAACCTTCAGTACAGCGTTTCATCCGCAGACGGACGGCCAGTCGGAGAGGACGATACAGACCCTGGAGGACATGCTGCGAGCTTGCGTTCTCGACTTTGGGGGCAGTTGGGAGAGGCATCTCCCGTTGGTGGAGTTCGCCTACAACAACAGCTACCACTCGAGTATTCGGATGGCACCATATGAAGCGCTCTATGGCCGCAGCTGCAGGTCCCCCTTGTGTTGGGACGAGGTCGGAGAGCGCCAGTTGGAGGGACCAGAGATCGTCCACCAGACCTCAGAGATGGTCAAGACGATTCGTGAGCGTATCCGAATCGCTCAGAGCCGTCAGAAGAGCTACGCCGATCGTCGTCGCCGTGAGCTCGCCTTCGAGGTTGGTGACCATGTTTTCCTGAAGGTGTCCCCGACGAAGGGCATCTTCCGTTTCGGTGTGCGGGGCAAGCTGAGTCCGCGTTACATTGGGCCGTTTCTCATCCTTGAGCGGATTGGAGAGGTGGCCTATCGCATAGCCCTGCCCCCACAGTTGGCTCAAGCCCATGACGTCTTCCATGTCTCGCAGCTGAGGCGTTACGTCCACGATCCTGCTCACGTTATTCCGTTCGAGCCGCTCGTCTTCGAGCCGGACTTGTCATTCGTGGAGCAGCCGATCGAGATCCTGGACCGACGCGAGAAGAGGCTCCGCACCAAGACCGTCCAGTTGGTTAAGGTGCGATGGCAGCACCGTTCTGGTGCCGAGGCCACTTGGGAGCGCGAGGACGCCATGCGTGACGCATATCCACATCTTTTCCCTTCCTAGATGTTTTTGTATTAAATTTTGTGGACAAAATTTCCTAAGGGGGGAAGAATGTTATATATGTGTCACTTTTTAGCCTATTGGTCACCTTTGGGTCATTTCTGGTAGTTTTCCAATTTTTCTTTTTCGATCGGAGCCGCTAAAATTTTAGACTTTTAGCTATCTGTGTGAGTTCGAGAACTCCGATTGAAAATCTAACTGCATATTATGAGTCCAGGTGTCATTGGTATTGGCCACAGAAATTTCATCGAGTTCTGGATACGTTTCAAAAAATTTGCAGTTCCAAATCGTATCCGGGTTTTGACCGATTTTGAATTGTCAAAGGGTGACTTTGACTAAGTCAACAAAGACCTTAACTAATCAAAGATGACCTTTCACTAGTCAAGGGTTTTTGTTTGGTAGTTTGGTTGGGTTGACTCAAAGTCAATCCCCCAACCACCCCCTTTTTCACATTTAATGAAGAATGTGTGTGTGAGTGTGTGTGTGTACACTATAGGTGGGCGTCCCCTTCTCATCCTCTCCCTCTCACTCTCTCCTTCACTCCCTGGTTTTCTTTGTTTTTTTTGTGTTAAATAAAAGAAGAACAAGAAGGAGAAGAAGAAACATTAAAAGGAAAAGAGAAAGGTATGTGTGTGCAAGCTTTGGTTGTTGTTGTTATGCTTTGATTCTCTTCTCTCTAACTCCCTCTCATGCCTCCCCCCCAACCCCTGATTTCAGCCATTAAAGGCTTGAGGAGTGGCTGAGAAGGTGGTGGTGTTGGTGGTGGCGGTTGAGGTGGTTTGGTGCGCCAAGGGCACCCGATTTCCTCCCCTTTCTTTCCCCTCCTTTGGTAAGCTCTCCTCCTCCCTTATCCTTGTTTAAATGTTTGATAAAGGCTCTTAGGGTGTTCATGTATGCCATGCATAGGGTTTAGGGTGGGTGTGTGGGCTGAAAAGGGGGTGGGGGAGGTTTGGGCGCGTGCGCGGTGCCATTTGCACGCGTGCGCGCGCCTCTGCGCGCGTAGGGAAGCACTGGAGCGCACAGTCGGGCGCGCTGGCGGGTGCATGCGCTTACGCGCAGGCGCGCGAGAGTACGCGCGGGGTTCTGCGCAGGGTAGGCACGCAGTGCGTGCGAGTGTGCGCAGGTAGGACTAGCTTTGCGCGCGGGCGCGTGCGAGCATGTGCGCGCGCGCGGTAGCGCGTCTGGGCGCGCGGCAATGCACCAGGGGGTGTTGGGGCGCGTGCGTGCGTGCGTATGGGCGCGTACGTGTGCAGGGGGCCATGCGTGTGGCTGCCCGAGGGTTCGGGTAGGTGTCGGGGCACTCGGACTTGCGTGCGTACGTGCGTACTCGCATGCGTGCGAGCCCGTATGCATGCTTGTCCGAGTTTTTGGCATTTCTAGTAAATTTCATGTATATTTGTGTAGTTTACTCACCATATTGAATGCCCTTGTCTTGCAGATCTTGGCGAACGGTTCCGCAACGACCCGGGTTGCGGTGAGTGGGTCAATCCAACCCAGTAGGGAGGCGTTCGATGCACGTAGGCGTGCATTGCCCTCCCTTGGGGCACCATAACTACATATTAACTTGTGTGAATGAAAACTTATGTTAATGCATGTTTTGCTATGATGTAACCATACCATGTTAGACATCGTAAGCTAGGGATATACATCCATGTATCATGTATAGAGGCCCATACATGCCTAGACACCATGTCCCATGCTTGAAAAGCCTTGATCTATGCATGTTCCCATCTAGTTTAATTTAATTAAACCAAAATGAGAATATGTTAGTATAAGCATGCCTTAGAAAATATTATAACCTTGTTATTATAATGTATGTTTTTCCCCGCATCTTAGTTATGCGCCCCGGAGGAATTCTTGAGAATTCATTTCCTTAGTAGTGTTAGTAATCGTTGTCGACGGATCCAAGAGGATCGTATCCGTGAGAGTAGGTTGTTTTCTCCCCTTCGTTGGATCCGAGTAGGAACTAACCGGGTTGGGAAAAGCTGTCCTGACAGAGGGCTCCCATCGGTAGGTACTACCGATGCATTCGGGAATGTACTGACCATGGGAGTATACCAGGTAGAGGCTACCCGGGGAAAGGGCTACCGGTGGACCAAGGGTGTGGAGCAGTCCTATCTGTCCCAAAAGTCCTATGTCACCTCTAAATGGTGAGGGTGAGGGTGGGGTGGGTCGGCGACGCTACGACCCACCAATTATTTTAAGGTTAATATGAGTTGTATTGCATAAATTGTGCCATTCACTGAGTGTGTGGCTCACCCCTCTCATATCTTTCCCTCCAGTTGTTACTGAGTCGGATCTGAAGGAGGAGCTCCCCGAGGCATCACATCAGTAGCAGAACAACGTTCGCGTTTTGGGTTCTGCGAGTGAGAGGCCATCATCATCCCCTTCTTTTTGCTAGTATGTATTGTTATTCGTTCTTGGGCACAAAACTTTATATAGATGTCTTTGTTTGTATTGGCTCTCACAGGACAGTTGATTATGTATTCTGGTCTGTAATATGTCTTTTAATTACAGACTCAGTCGTTTAAGCTTCCACTATATGTATATATATTATGTCAGCTACATTGTTAATTGTGTTATTATCTTCGAGGTTGTTTAAGCTTCCGCTATATGTATATATATTATGTCAGCTACATTGTTAATTGTGTTATTATCTTCGAGGTTGTTTAGAGTCTTTTATTGATCTCCTGTATGGACTGCTGATATTATATATATTTGCCACGTATCGGGGACGGCCGCCCTGGGGCGTGACATCAGTCCTTGAGTACCCACGTTTTGTTGGTAATGGGCCTTAAATGCTACCTTGGAAGTTACAGGCGTTAGTGGTCTTCTGACCGTTTCTTCATCTTGCTTGGGGTCTCTTGATGTGCTCGCCTGTACGCTTCACATCATGCTTTCGAGGAGTAAGGTCGACCGACCAGACCTCATTTCTGGTCATGCCTTAGACTACTCACCTTCGAGGAGTAAGGTCGACCAACCAGACCTCATGTCTGGTCGTGCCTTAGACTACTCGCCTTTGAGGAGTAAGGTCGACCAACCAGACCTCATGTCTGGTCGTGCCTTAGACTACTCGCCTTCGAGGAATAAGGTTGACCGACCAGACCTCATGTCTGGTCGTGCCTTAGACTACTTGCCTTCGAGGAGAAAGGTTGACCGACCATACCTCATGTTTGGTCGTGCCTTAGACTACTCGCCTTCGAGGAGTAAGGTCGATCGACCAGACCTCATGTCTGGTCGTGCCTTAGACTACTCGCCTTCGAGGAGTAAGGTCGACCGACCAGACCTCATGTCTAGTCGTGCCTTAGACTACTTGCCTTCGAGAAGTAAGGTCGACCGACCAGACCTCATGTCTTGTCGTGCCTTAGACTAGTCGCTCTCTAGGTGCCCAACCGCCCAACTAGACACTGGATCTAGTCGTTTTAGTACATTTGGCAGAGTCATCATGGCCAAGGATCAGAACTTGAATTTGCGGGTCCCATGGTAGGCCCACGTCCGTCCTGGTGTGACACATTACCCCTGATATAACATGTGTCATGGTGAGGATTTTTACCTCTACAGATGCCCCCTCCCCTCTACTCTTTTGGTTTATCAAGAGAGAAGACGATCATGATAAATCACCTCGCCTCCATTCCTTTTTTGGGGGTCAATCATCTGGTCGTCTGCCTTCTCAGGATTCTCTGACCTGCCTAGGATTGGACAGCTGATTTTCTCTGTCAGCCTTAATGGCGCGTGGCCTCTAAATGGCGTCTAGGAAATCCAAACGTCAGCACCCCTTTGGATTTTGTGAATCTCCTTTTTATTGGCATTGATGATTACCCCTCGATACTTGTAGCAAAATAAGTGCGGTTGTCTTCTCGAGGCGCCGCTTCAACGGATATTAAAAAGGGGGGTGAGAAGGAGGAGCCCCTCATCCCATCTCACGCCTTTCCTTATTATCATGGAGGAAATTGCCACTGCTGCTGCCCTCCATAGAGAGTTGGGCCTCTCGTCTAACTTCACGGTTGACGAGTTGGCCAAAGATGAGGTTCCCACCCTCAATCTTGATTATGTTCTCCTCCACCCTAGCTACTTCACAGATGGGGGTCTTTCTCTCCCTCTATTACACTTGGTGGTAGAGTTTCTTGATTTCTTCAGCCTCCATCCCATCCTGGTCGTTCCCAACGTATACCGCGTCTTGATGTGTGTGGTCGCGTTGGGGAAGAAGACAGGAGTTGAGCTGGGCCTGAACGAGATCTGTTGGATCTATCAGATCAAGGCTTCATCCTTTCGGGCGGTCCCCGTCCTTTCATGTCTCTCGCCGGGCCAGAGCGCTAGAGCGCAAGAGCTGGTCATTAGCATGGCTCGTGGCGACATCCACGGCTGGGAGAGTCGCCAGATTTGGGTCCAGGGTTCTTGGATGCCAAATGGTTGGGATTCATTCCATCGCCATCTATGTCGCCCCAGAGGCCATTGGTGGATGCCCCGTGGCCGGAGGTCGAGGAGGTGAGGATGGGCGACATCTCTCTGGCGATGGACTATCCAGAACGATCGTGGTGGGAGCTCCTTGAATCAAAGGAACCGCGACGTGTTCCACCCATTGCAACTCTTCTTGCCGGTGTGGTCGAGTCAGTAGGTGGCTCTGGTCTTGTTCCTCCTACCACTGCCCTACACAACGGGACGAGGCGGTGCTCCTCGAGGCCCCTCCGGCTGGGTTTTGGATCAAATTCCATTGCCCTGCCGGTGGACTTAACCTTGTCACCTCCGCATTGTTATGCCTGTGTCATTTGGAGCCATTTCGGTTAAGCCTTGGTCACATCTGGGTCATTCAGGGCCTTTTCTTTTTTCGATCGGAGTCGCTAAAATTTTAGCTTTTAGCCACCTATGGGAGTTAGAGTACTCTGATTGGAAATCTAACTGCATATTATGGGTCCTGGTACCGTTTAGTACTACCCATAAAAATTTCACCGAATTCCGATAACGTTTTGAAAAATATGCAGTTCCGAATCGCATCCGGGTTTTGAGAGTTCCTGGTTGGTCGAATAGTGTGAGATATTTTGGGGATGTGGTGACCCTTGGTAACCTTACCCCCACCTTGCTTAGGGATGAAGAAACCATTGGTTATTTGATATGTGAGTGGGTGAGCCTAACCCTAACCTCACCCCCCCCCCCTTAAGGTCACCCCTAGGCACTATTTGGGCATGAAAATGACTTTTTTGCCCTCTCTCTCTCTCCCCCCTCTCTCCCATTTCGTGGAACACCTTCTCTCCCTCTCTTGGTCTCTTTTTTTCTCCTCTTTGTGTGTGAAGGAGGAGGAAGAAGCAATTGAAGGAAAAGATGAAGAAGAAGCACAAGAAAGAGTGAGAAAGGGTGAGTATGTGTTGTTGTTGTTGTTGTTGTTTCTCTTCTCTCTATCCCCTTCTCATGCCCCTTTGCACCCCTGTTTTTTGCCATGAAGGGCTTGAGGAGATGCTGATGAGGTGGTGGTAGTGGTGGTGGTGGTTGAGGTGGTCGTGGGTGTGTCGAGAACCCCGCATCTCCCCATTTCCCTCCCCCTGTTTTGGTAAGGCAGCACTCTGTATTTTAAAGATCTCAGTGAATCTAGTATTTAGAGGCACATTTTTAGGATTATGTCTTCATATGATATGATCATATATGTGTCTAGTTGTTATATATGAAATTTGGGGTCATTATGATATCTGTGGTGTAAGTTAGAACCAGTTTTGCATGGCCTGTCCAGATTCATGTAGGAATTGACCTGCTTCTGGAAATAATTTGTTTCGAGCTTGTAGAGGAAAAATTAGGTTCTAATGTCTTTATGGATTATGATCCCAGAATATCAGAGAATGTGCATGATTTATTGCATAATTTTGGGAAGTGTATTGGGTGCTGTGGAGACCAATTAGTAGGGCTGGTTGCAGCAGTTTGGCAGTTTTGCTTGGTTGAGTGTCAAGGAGTTGTTTGCATGTGTCTTGGGTGATAATATGGAAGTATCAGGGGTTAGGGCCTTCATGAAGTAGGCTTACATGTGTGATAGGAGGTTCCATATTTTAATTGTGGATCATTGGTTGTGTTTTGCAGATCTCGTAGACCAGACGCGCAACGATACGGGTATCTGTGAGTGGTTTGATCCAATCCCCCCCCCCCCTCGAGATGCGCTCGACGCGCGAAGTCGTGTTTCGCGCATCGATGGGGCACCTTAGCTATACTACTTGTGTAGATAAGTAGTATGGCCATGCTTAAGCTATAATATGTAGATATCTCGCATGCTAGACTTATATACATGTATTGTATACATGTATGAATGATTGTGTGGCATGCGCCCTCTAGTATGGGCAAGTATTTTTGAAATGTGTATGGATGTATAGAATATGGCATGCCTTAGGTAGTATTGTAATACTACTCCCACCATATAAATTAGAATAAGTCTTGGTTAATAACGAGCACCTGCCTAATATTCCCTTGCGATAAGACTCGAGGGCGTGGTGTAGTTGTTGCGCCCATGCTAATGGGGCAAAGCTATGACCAACTTCATGAGATGATGATCTCTCTCACCCTCTCCCTCTGCACGAGCTGAGTAAGTAGAGGTGATTTTCTACTCGACTCGGGTTCATTTGGAATATTAGTATTCACCTGTTAGTGCGCGAGATTGGGCTTGACCCTTTCTTTTAAGTTGGCGATATCCAACGCATGTTAGTGTATATTTTGGATGTTTATTCGATTAGTGCCCTCATATGCATGTGTAGTTAGGCCTTGCCTTGTATGTATGTTGCATGATGTGTTGTTTATGCCATATACTCATGTTAGGGAGAAACCCTATAGTTAAGCATATGTTATTGTGCATGTGGATCAAGTTCCTTCAGTGATAGAATTCTCATGTAATAATTATGCGCATGTTAAAACTGATTAGGCCTATCTGAAATAGGCGTGGGCATGACCGTTGTCGGGTTGTACCTTATTAGTTAGAGCGCTAGCGATGTAATCGCCCCATGCATCCGAGCGATGCACTCGTTTGGAATTCAGGAGAATTCATTATCTTATCGGTTTTGTTAAGCCGATAGTTGTGGTATTAAGCTGGGCCTACCCGTGCGAGGTGTGTATATGAACTGTCTGTTGGGTTATGTGCCTTGGGATTATTTCTGCGTGAGAGCAGAGGCAACCCCCCCCCTTGTGTCCGAGCGACCCAACCGTGTTGGAGTACAATAGTGTTCGCTATCATCGATATGTGATTTATTGAGAGTAGTTGTTTTTCCATTGGGTTCGCTTTGCGAACATGGAATGTGTTATGCCTGTGTCATTTGGAGCGCTCTGATTGAAAATTTTGGCTACATAATTTTTTCCTCAAAGTTATGTATTTCCAATTTGGTATTTGGATTTGATTTTGTTAAAATCCAAGATGAAGAGGTTTAAATATGATTTTATTATGAGATGTCCAGTTTTGAGTTAGCTTTCTTACAAAAGTGGAATCAGATCAACTGGATTCATGTAGTAAAAGTTATGGGTATTTTTCCAAGTATACCCCAGGGAGGGAAATTCTGGCAGCAGCCCTGTTCTATGTTTAGCTCTAATTTCGGAATAGCTGGAGAGATTATTTGATCTTGGCATAAACATGAAAGTTGTAGATAATCTTCTTGGATTTCCAACGGAATTTTAATTGTGCAATTCGGAGCTATATTGAGGAAGTTATGGCCTTTCTAGTGAAGCATGTACAGAATTTCTAAGTCAGAGATGAAATGGTCATTTCCATCCCTCTTTAGATATTTATTTGGGCAAAATATCTCTCTCTCTCTCTCCCACATCCCACGCCCAGTTTTCAAAGCTCTCTCTTCCTCTCTCTCAAGCCCCCCAAGTGTTTGTGTTAATGTCACAAAGAGAAGTGAAGGAGAAGGTGAAGAAGGAAGCACAAGAAGGTTTGTGTGGGTGTGTTGTGTTGTTGATCCTCCTCTCTCAAGCTCCTTTTCATGACTTCCCCCCCCCCTGATTTTGCAGCCAAGAAGGAGGCTGAGGAGGCTGAAGAGGTGGTGGTGGTGGTGGTGGTGGTGGTGGTTGAGGTGGCCGTGGGCGCGTCGAGAGCCCCGCATCTCCCCCTTTCCGTTTCCCTCTTTTGGTAAGTCCTCTTCCCCTTCTTTTTTATTTTTAGGGTTGTTGGGATGGTTGGGGAGGTCATGCATGCCAGGTAGATTAGTTAGAGTGTGTGTGAGGGGTTGGGGAGGGTTAAAAAGGGGTAAAGGAAGGCTGGGCGCGCGTTGGGGGCAGTCTGCGCGTGTGCGCGTACAGACGGGCGGTGGCAGGCGTTGGCGGGCGCGTAGACGAGCGCGGGCGCATGTGCGCGAGCGCGCGGGTGCGCGCGGGCGCTGGGTGCGGGGGTGCGCGCGGGCGCGCGCGAGCATGCGCGCGCGCGGGGCAGTGCGCCTGGGCATGCGCCTGGGCGCGGGGCTGGGGGCCAGTGCACCCGCGCACGTGCGTGTGCGTGCGTGCATGAGCGTGCTGGGGCATACGCAGGGTTCTGCGCGGGCGCGCAGTGCACCCGAGGGTGTGACGCGCAGTGCGCGCGGGCGCACGCGGCAGCGCGTCTGGGGCGCGGGCAGGCACGCGGCAGCGTGCCGAGGGTGCTGGGGCGCGTGCGTGCGTGCGCGTGCGGGGGGCCATGCGTGTGGCTGCCCGAGGGTTCGGGTAGGTGTCGGGGCACTCGGACTCGCGTGCGTACGTGCGTGCTCGCATGCGTGCGAGTCCGTATGCATGCTTGTCCGAGTATTTGGTATTTCTAGTAAATTTCATGTGTAAATTGTGTTGTTACTCACCAAATTGGATGCCCCTACCTTGCAGATCTCGTCGGATGGGATGCGCGAGGTCCCGGGTTGTAAGGTGAGTGGTTCGATTCCAATCCCCCCCCCTCTCTAGGGATGCGCTCGACCCGCATAGACGCGCATCGCGCATCGATGGGGCCCCCTAGCTATAATATGTAGATACCATGTTAATGCATGTTTGCTATGATATAACCATGCCTTGTTAGACATTATATGCTAGGGATATACACCCATGATTCATGCATAGAGGCCCATACATGCCTAGACACCATGTCCCATGCTTGAAAAGCCTCGATCTACGCATGTTTCCCATTTAGTTTAATTTATTTAAATCAAATGAGATTATATTGGTATAAGCATGCCTTAGAGAATATTATAACCTTGTTGTTATAATATATGTTTCCCCGCATCTTAGTTATGCGCCCTTGAGGAATTCTTGAGAATTCATGACATTAGTAGTGTTAGAAATCATTGTCGACGGATCCAAGAGGATCGTATACGCGTGAGTAGGCTGTTTTCTCTCCTTCGTTGGATCCGAGTAGGGACTCCCCGGCGTTGGAAAGCTGTCCTGACAGAGGACTCCCATCTGTAGGTACCTCCGATGCGTCGGAGGGTGCTGATCGTGGGAGTATACCAGGTAGAGGCTACGGAGTGTGGGAGAGGCTACCGGTGGACCAAGGGTGGAGAGCAGTCTAGTCTATCCCAAAAGGCCCATGTCACCCCTTAAAGGGTGAGGGTGAGGGTGAGGTGGGTCGGCGATGTTATGACCCACTAGCTTGTACAGTTACTCCCGTTTAGGGACTTTAATTATTTTAAGGTTAATATGAGTGTGTTGCATAGATTGTTGTTATGCCTATGTTTTGATATCTCGATAAGTGAGTATCGAGAGTAGTTGTTTTCCATTGGGTTCGCTTTGCAAACATGGGATCGTTCTCCCCTTCGTTGGATCCGATGTAGAAACTTCTCGGGTTTAGTTGTCCTGACAGAGGGCTCCCATCCGTAGGTACCACCGATGCATTCGGAAGAGTACTGATCGTGGGAGTATACCAGGTAGAGGCTACCTAGGGAAAGGGCTACCGGCGGACCAAGGGTGTAGAGCGGTGAGTTGAGGAGATCGGGTTGTAGATACTACCTGGGAGAGGGTTAACGAATGATGTTGCGAGCGTGGGAATCGTTCTCCCCTTCGTTGGATCCGAGTAGGGACTCCCCGGCATGACAGAGGGCTCCCATCTGTAGGTACCTCCGATGCATCGGAGGGTGCTGATCGTGGGAGTATACCAGGTAGAGGCTACGGAGTGAGGGAGAGGCTACCGGTGGACCAAGGGTGTAGAGCAGTCTAAATCTCTTCCAAAAGTCCTATGTCACCCCTAAAGGGTGAGGGTGAGGATGAGGTGAAGAATATCGCCGCGTGACCCATTCGTTGTTCGACCGTTCCCATAGTTGTTGGGTCCGGTCTTGTATCGATGTTTAAAGGCATCGTTTGAGCAATTATCTAGATGTAGATGATCCAGTAGTGTTGTGTAGACCAGTAATTCCGGGTCTCTTCGACCGACGGTATGGTCTCTTCCCAAAAGTCCCAAGAGTCTCCCTCCCGGAGCGAGGGTGAGGGTGAGGTTGGTCGCGCCGCCGCGTGACCCTGTTATCCATTGGGTTTCTACCCATGTTTTTCCTTGAAAAAGGGAATTGATTATGTATTGAACTGTAGTATGGTGATTGGTTTCCAACCACTCACTGAGCTTGTAGCTCACCCCTCGCATACTGTTTCTTTTCAGGGGCAGTGTTGGGCGTGGAGTTGGAGCTTTCCTGTGGCGTGGTCTTATGGGCGTGGAGCGTTCTTCCGGCGGATGGTGAGTGCGAGGCTGTCAGCATTCCTAGAGTCATTTTATGTTTTGTAAATCGTGCATGTGGCACAGGTTGTATTTTCTTTGGTCTAGACTTGGCTCTCACAAGACAGTGATTGTGTATTCGAGTCTGTAATAATGTTTTTGATTTACAGACATTGTTTATATATTATGCTTCCGCTTTTCAGTCAGTTATCATTATCTTGCCTTGCCACCTTGTGTATTGTTGTTGGAGCCTTTATTGACCTCAGGTATGGATAGCAGATATTTTATTATTGCCACGTCTCGGGGACGGCCGCCCTGGGGCGTGACAATTTACTCCCAATGTCGTCCATGATGAAGAGGCCCGGGTTGTAGCTGTCCTGACAGAGGGCTTCCATCCGTAGGTACCACCGATGCGTTCGGGAGCGTACTGATCGTGGGAGTGTACCAGGTAGAGGCTACCCGGGAGAGGGCTAACGAATGATATTGCGAGCGTGGAATCGTTCTCCCTTCGTTGGATCCGATGTAGGAACTTCCCGGTGTTGGAAAAGCTGTCCTGACAGAGGGCTCCCATCCGTAGGTACCACCGATGCGTTCGGAAGCGTACTGATCGTGGGAGTATACCAGGTAGAGGCTAACCGGGGAAAGGGCTACCGGTGGACCAAGGGTGTAGAGCAGTCTAAGTCTCTTCCAAAAGTCCTATATCACCTCTAAAGGGTGAGGGTGAGGATGAGGTGAAGACACGTTGCAGCGTGACCCATTCGTTGTTCGTCCGTTCCCATAGTCGTTGGGTCCGGTTGCGTATCGATGTTCAAAGACATCGTTGGGCAGTTATCCCGATGTAGATGATCCAGTAGCGTTGTGTAGACCAGTAATTCCGGGTCTCTTCGACCAACGGTATGGTCTCTCCCTAAGAGACCCAAGAGTCTCCCTCCGGGAGTGAGGGTGAGGGTGAGGTTGGTGATTCAGTAGTGTTGTGTGGACCACTAATTCCGCGTCTCTTCGACCAACGGTATGGTCTCTCCCCAAAAGTCCCAAGAGTCTTCCTCCGGGAGTGAGGGTGAGGGTGAGGGTGAGGGTGAGGTTGGTCGCGCCGCCGCGTGACCCTGTTATCCATGGGTTTCCACCCATGTTTTCCTTGAAAGGAAATTGCTTTAGTATTGAACTGTTGTATGGTGATTGATTTCCAGCCACTCACTGAGCTTGTAGCTCACCCCGAAAAGAAACAGTATGCGAGAGGTGAGCTACTAGATGCACTGAGATTTAAAATACAGAGTGCTGCCTTACCAAACAGGGGGAGGGAAATGGGGAGATGCGGGGTTCTCGACACACCCACGACCACCTCAACCACCACCACCACTACCACCACCTCATCAGCATCTCCTCAAGCCCTTCATGGCAGAAAACAGGGGTGCAAAGGGGCATGAGAAGGGGATAGAGAGAAGAGAAACAACAACAACAACAACACATACTCACCCTTTCTCACTCTTTCTTGTGCTTCTTCTTCATCTTTTCCTTCAATTGCTTCTTCCTCCTCCTTCTTCACACACAAAGAGGAGAAAAAAAGAGACCAAGAGAGGGAGAGAAGGTGTTCCACGAAATGGGAGAGAGGGGGAGAGAGAGAGGGCAAAAAAGTCATTTTCATGCCCAAATAGTGCCTAGGGTGACCTTAAGGGGGGGTGAGGTTAGGGTTAGGCTCACCTACTCACATATAAAAAAAAAACAATGGTTTCTTCATCCCCAAGCAAGGTGGGGGTAAGGTTACCAAGGGTCACCACATCCCCAAAATATCTCACACTATTCGACCAACCAGGAACTCTCAAAACCCGGATACGGTTCGGAACTGCATATTTTTAAAACGTTATCGGAATTCGATGAAATTTTTATGGGTAGTACGAAACAGTACCAGGACCCATAATATGCAGTTAGATTTCCAATCAGAGTACTCCAACTCCCGCAGGTGGCTAAAAGCCAAAATTTTAGCGACTCCGAAAAAGAAAAAGGCCCTGAATGACCCAGATGCGACCAAGGCTTAACCAAAATGGCTCCAAATGACACAGGCATAACATTCTCCCCCCTTAGGAAATTTAGTCCTCGAAATTTAAGGAAACCCAAAGGGAAGACCGAATATAGCAAGTATCATGCATAGACCTTTTGCTCCCAAGTGGTCTATGCACCAGACTGGCGCTACCGACACACTGTAATCAAAGGAACGGTCTTAGCGTGGAGCCTCTTCTCATGTTGGTCCTTGACCTAGATCCACTGCTCCACGAATGACAAATCCAGCTCGAGAATGAGACGGTCGAATAGAATGACTGAGCAGGATCGTGGATATAATGCCTCAGCCATGAGACAAGGACGACGTCGTGGGCATGAGCCAGCTGTGGGGGAAAGGCTACATGACGAGCCACCTCCCCAATCCACTCAATGACGAGAAACGGTCCGATGAAGGGCCAACTCAGCTTGCCCCGAACGTCGAAACATCGAATACCCTTAAACTGGGACACCTTCAGGAAAACATGGTCGCCAAACCCGAAGGTAAGCTCCTGGCGACGATGACCTGCGTAGCCCTTCTATCGGTTCTGGGAGGTGCAGATGCACACATGAACCAACCTGGCCACTGCAAGGTCAAATAAATAACTTGTGGCCCCTCCAACTGGCGCTCCTCAACCGTCCCAACACAAGGGAGGTATAAAACTGCGCCTGTAGAGTGCCTTTTCAGGTCCATCTGGATGCTCGAATGGCAGTCGTCTTGCAGGCATACCCCAACAAATGGGTGGTGCCTTACCCAACTGCCCTTACCATCGAGCACGCAGGCACTTAGCATGTCCTCCAAGGTCTGAATCATCCTCTTGCTTGGCCATTCGTCGGCGATGAAACGCTGCACTTAGATGGAGGCTCGCGCCAAAGCCTGCCAAGGCTGCGCCACAACCTCAAAGTAACCCTCGCGTCTCAACCTGAAATAGCGCCGACCGGAGTGCCATGAAGACGAACAATTGCGAAGGTGGAAACCCACGTCAAGGAGTCCAGAGACTCAATCAGTCGGATTAGGGAGGGAAGCGCGGACTTAGTCAGTCGGTCAATGATCACCTAGACGGCGTCGTGACCCGAACGTGACATTAGCGAGTCCGCAACAATCCCTGATAACCCACTCCCACGTCCACTGAGGAATCTCCATGGACTGACGCTTTCCAACGCGATGATGATTCTCGAACTTTGCCTGAGGGCATGCCAACCAGGAGAAACAAGGTTACCCATCACTTTCACATCTCGCTACTAGCAATTTCAACGAAGACTACCTCAAAGTAGTCCATGGAGGCCCAATAAAACTTTTGAGATCCACGAAGGCATCCGGCGCATTCGTCAACCCCGACAGCAGTACTTAAAACTCGTAGTGCCCGAAATGGTCACGAAAGGCCATCTACAGGATGTCCAACTCCCGGATCTCCAACTTGTGGTACCCTTGTGCGAAGATCGATCTAACAGCAGACACCCGCTTTCAGAGCTGGTCAAATAGATCATCAATTCACAGCAAGGGGTACCTGATCTTCAACCCTCACGGGAAGATCAAAACAACACCTCGAACAATTAAGTCCAGATTCTGCTCCTCGAGCATGGCTGGCGCTCATGATGACACTTACATGCTTGGTAAGCCGCTCAACCGCACTTAATCCACAAGACACGCAATAAGGGGTCGTCGAACCTCGACAATGCCTATGCGACGTCATCTATCTGATAGGGCGGTTGAGTCCCATCACGAACGCTAGCATCGCGTCTCCTCGTTTACGACCCATGTGGGGGCAAAACGCGACAGTATCGCGAACTGTGCTTCACATGTCGCCACCGACAGGTCGCCCTACTACAACCATTGGAACTCCAGCATCATGCACTCAATGGGCAGATTCATCACAAGGAGTCCACGCTCTCGACATCATCCAGTAGCACTCTCCCGGTGTGGCCTCTACCTGGTAGCCTCCCAAGCCCACTATCTCTGCCATATGGGCGCACCAACAAGCATAGTATCTGGGAGCACCTCACAGGGCTCTGGCCTCAACCGGGCAGCTACAACGCACAATGATATATCGAAGCGACTCCAGATGCCACTATGGAACCCAGTCCACAAGCGATCGCCCACCAAGCTGCAATAGGACGCACCCAATCCCGATCGTACGCATCACCACTCGCTACAGCACCTTCCAAGTGAGAGGAAAATCAATCATCAATAGATGCTTCAAAGGTATTCCTTGACTGGGAAAAGAAACCTTGGGAGGGCACCTGAGGTCCCGATATAGGATATCCCGACAACCAAACAAGGAACACGGAGTACCCTAGCCCGGGTCTCAACGATGACCCCGCAAGGCCCCTTAATCCTGAGTAGGAAGGCTGGAAGAAGACATCACCCCTTAATGAGCAATACGCCACATCCTCAAAACTTGAAACTATCGCCGCACGCGAACTCCATGGTTACCAGCAATACCGATGCACGGGAAAGAAGCTCCATTATCGAGACGCAATCCATACCTTAGAAATTGCAACCAATTCATCACTATCATACTACTGGGCTGGAATCTCCTACCCAAGCCTTAATCCCACAACAAGGGATCCAACAACTGACCCTATTCAGTCGACTCAGTCGACAACTTAAGGGGGTCCAGGGGTGGTCACGTCCACGTCCACGGATGCGAGGAGGCATGTCAGCAACCTAAGATAAATTAAAACAAGAGTACTCGGATGACAATCCTACGACTCATCATCTATACGACTAGACTTAGGCTCTGACAGGACCAGGCTCTGATACCAACTTTTGTCACGCCCAGGGCGGCCGTCCCCGAGACGTGGCAATAATGAAATATCAGCTATCAATACCTGAGGTCAACAAAGACTCCAACAACAACACACAAGGTGGCAAAGCAATGATAATGATAACTGACTGAAAAGCGGAAGCATAAGATATCAACAATGTCTGTAAACCAAAAACATTATTACAGACTCGAATACACAATCACTGTCCTGTGAGAGCCAAGCCTAGTCCAAATAAAATACAACCTGTGCCACATGCACGATTTATAATACATAAAATGACTCTAGGACTGCTGACAGCCTCACACTCGCCACCCGCCGGAAGAACGCTCCACGCCCATAAGACCACGCCACAGGAAAGCTCCAGCTCCACGCCCAACACTGCCCCTGAAAAGAAACAGTATGCGAGGGGTGAGCTACAAGCTCAGTGAGTGGCTGGAAACCAATCACCATACAACAGTTCAATACTCAAAACAATTTCCTTTCAAGGAAAAACATGGGTGGAAACCCAATGGATAACAGGGTCACGCGGGCGCGACCAACATCACCCTCACCCTCACTCCCGGAGGAAGGCTCTTGGGACTTTGGGGAGAGACCATACAGTTGGTCGAAGAGACGCGGAATTACTGGTCCACACAACACTACTGGATCACCAACCTCACCCTCACCCTCACTCCCGGAGGGAGACTCTTGGGTCTCTTGGGGAGAGACCATACCGTTGGTCGAAGAGACCCGGAATTACTGGTCTACACAACGCTACTGGATCATCTACATCGAGATAACTGCCCAACGATGTCTTTGAACATCGATACGCAACCGGACCCAACAACTATGGGAACGGACGAACAACGAATGGGTCACGCGGCGACGTGTCTTCACCTCATCCTCACCCTCACCCTTTAGAGGTGACATAGGACTTTTGGAAGAGATTAGACTGCTCTACACCCTTGGTCCACCGGTAGCCCTTTCCCCGGTAGCCTCTACCTGGTATACTCCCACGATCAGTACGCTTCCGAACGCATCGGTGGTACCTACGGATGGGAGCCCTCTGTCAGGACAGCTTTTCCAACACCGGGAAGTTCCTACATCGGATCCAACGAAGGGGAGAACGATTCCACGCTCGCAATATCATTCGTTAGCCCTCTCCCGGTAGCCTCTACCTGGTACACTCCCACGATCAGTACGCTCCCGAACGCATCGGTGGTACCTACGGATGGGAGCCCTCTGTCAGGACAGCTACAACCCGGCCTCTTCAACACGGACGACATTGGGAGGAAACACTCCATGTTCGCAAAGCGAACCCAATGGAAAAAACTACTCTCGATAATCACATATCGATGATATCAAATACTATTGTACTCCCACACGGTTGCGTCGCTCGAACACAAGGGGGTTGCCTCTGCTCTCACGCAGAAATAATCCCAAGGCACATAACCCAACAAGCGGTTCATATACACGCCTATAGGCCTAGCTTAATGCCACAACTACCGGCTTAACAAAACCGATAAGATAATGAATTCTCCTGAATTCCAAACGAGTGCATCGCTCGGATGCACGGGGGCGATTACATCGCTAGCGCTCTAACTAATAAGGTACAACCCGACAACGGGTCATACCCACGCCTATTTCAGATAGGCCTAATTAGTTTTAACATGCGCATATATATAGGAGAATTATATCTTAGTTATGTACATGAACTACATGCACAACCTATCAAATAATTATAGGGATACTCCCTAACATGGATTTACATGGATTTACAAATCATACATGGTATGGCCCACTTAAACATGCATACGTGGCCATTAATCATATAAGCACACAAGGCATAACTTAAGCATGTGTTGGATATCACCAACTTAAAAGAAAGGGTCAAGCGCGATCTCGCGCACTAACAGGTGCATGCCAATATTCCAAACGAACCTGAGTCGAGTGGGAAATCGCATCTACTTACTCAGTTCGTGCAGAGGGAGAGGGCGAGAGAGATCATCATCTCAAGAAGTTGGTCATAGCTTTGCCCCATTAGCATGGGCGCAACAACTACACCACGCCCTCGAGTCTTATCGCAAGGGAATATTAGGCAGGTGCCTGTTATTAACCCAGACTTAATCATGCTGGATATTCCAATTAATATGGTAGGAGTAGTATTAAAATACTACCTAAGGCATGCCATATTCTATACATCCATACACATTACAGAATACATGCCCATACTAGAGGGGCGCATGCGATACAATCATTCACACATTGATACAATACATGCCATATAAGCCCAGCGTGCAAGATATCTAACATATTATAGTCTAAGCATGGCCATACTACTTATCTACACAAGTAGTATAGTCAGGGTGCCCAACGGATGCGCGACGCACGACTATGTGCATCCAACGCTTCCCGAAGGGTTGGATCAAACCACTCACCGATACCCGGATCGCCGCGCGTCCGGTCTATGAGATCTGCAAAACACAACCAATGATCCATAATTAAATTATGGAACCTCCTATCACACATATAAGCCTACTTCATGAAGACCCTAACCCCTGATACTTCCATATTATCACACAAGACACATGCAAACAACTCCTTGACACTCAACCAAACAAAACTGCCAAACCTGCTGCAACCAGCCCTACTAATTGATCTCCACAGCACCCAATACACTTCCAACAATTATGAAATAAAACGTGCACATTCTCTGATATGCTGGGATCATAATCCATGAAGACATTAGAACCTAATTTTTCCTCTACAAGCCCGAAATAAATTATTTCCAGAAGCAGGTCAATTCCTACGCGAATCTGGACAGGCCATGCAAAACAGGTTCTAACTTACACCACAGATATCATAATGAGCCCAAATTTCATATATAACAACTAGACACATAGATGATCATATCATATGAAGACATAATCCTAAAAATGTGTCTCTAAATACTAGATGCACTGAGATCTTTAAAATACAGAGTGCTGCCTTACCAAAATAGGGGAGGGAAATGGGGAGATGCGGGGTTCTCGACACACCCACGACCACCTCAACCACCACCACCACTACCACCACCTCATCAGCATCTCCTCAATCCCTTCATGGCAGAAAACAGGGGTGCAAAGGGGCATGAGAAGGGGATAGAGAAGAGAAACAACAACAACAACAACACATACTCACCCTTTCTCACTCTTTCTTGTGCTTCTTCTTCATCTTTTCCTTCAATTGCTTCTTCCTCCTCCTTCTTCACACACAAAGAGGAGAAAAAAAGAGACCAAGAGAGGGAGAGAAGGTGTTCCACGAAATGGGAGAGAGGGGGAGAGAGACAGAGGGCAAAAAAGTCATTTTCATGCCCAAATAGTGCCTAGGGGTGACCTTAAGGGGGGTGAGGTTAGGGTTAGGCTCACCCACTCACATATCAAATAACCAATGGTTTCTTCATCCCCAAGCAAGGTGGGGGTAAGGTTACCAAGGGTCACCACATCCCCAAAATATCTCACACTATTCGACCAACCAGGAACTCTCAAAACCCGGATATGGTTCGGAACTGCATATTTTTCAAAACGTTACCGGAATTCGATGAAATTTTTATGGGTAGTATGAAACAGTACCAGGACCCATAATATGTAGTTAGATTTCCAATCAGAGTACTCCAACTCCCGCAGGTGGCTAAAAGCCAAAATTTTAGCGACTCCGATCGAAAAAGAAAAAGGCCCTAAATGACCGAGATGCGACCAAGGCTTAACCAAAATGGCTCCAAATGACACAGGCATAACAGAGTCGGCCCTTCATCGGACAGGTTCTCGTCTTTAAGTGGATTGGGGAGGTGGCTTGTCATCTAGCCTTTCCCCCACAACTGGCTCATGCCCACGACGTCGTCCTTGTTTCATGGCTGTGGCGTTATGTCCACGATCCTCAGTCATTCCATTCGACCGCCTCATCCTCGAGCTGGATTTGTCATTCGTGGAGCAGTGGATCGAGGTCAAGGACCAGCATGAGAAGTGGCTCCACGCTAAGACCGTTTCTTTGATTACAGTGTGTCGGTAGCGCCAGTCTGGTGCATGGACCACTTGGGAGCAAAAGGTCTATGCGTGATACTTGCTATATTCGGTCTTCCCTTTGGGTTTCCTTAAATTTCGAGGACTAAATTTCCTAAGGGGGGGAGAATGTTATGCCTGTGTCATTTGGAGCCATTTCGGTTAAGCCTTGGTCACATCTAGGTCATTGAGAGCCTTTTCTTTTTTTAATCGGAGTCGCTAAAATTTTGGCTTTTAGCCACCTGCAGGAGTTTGAGTACTCTGATTAGAAATCTAACTGCATATTATGGGTCTTGGTACCGTTTAGTACTACCCATAAAAATTTTATCGAATTCTGGTAACGTTTCAAAAAATATGCAGTTCCGAATCGTATCCGGGTTTTGAGAGTTCCTGGTTGGTCGAATTGTCACGCCCCGGGCGTCCCCGGGACGCGGCAAGTGTATATATGATATCAGTCCAAACAGGAGTTCAATAACATACTCACACAACAGCTAAAATGACAACACAGACAAAAGCAGGGCTGACATGATATATACACAAATAGCGGAAGCTAAAAGACTGAGTCTGTAAATCAAAAACATATTACAGACTCGATACATAATCAACTGTCCTGTGAGAGCCAATATATATACAAAAACATCCAAATAATATACAAACGCGTGCCAACGGACGGAATACAACATATACAATCAAACAGGGATGCTGATAGCCTCTGATACTCGCGGGACGTGGCGCTACTCCGCTACTGATGAAGTCCCTCAGGGAGCTCCTCCTCTAGATCCGACTCAGATGACACTGGAGAAAAATATATGCGAGGGGTGAGCCACACGCTCAGTGAACAGCACAACCCATGCATCACAGCTTATATTAACCACAATTTGATATTATTACCACAATTTTATTAATCAAGCCACAAATGGCTGGAACTACACAAATCCAGAGGGTCGCTATCGCCAACCCACTACACCCTCACCCTCACCCCTCAATAGGTGACATAGGATATTGGGACTTCCAAACTAGTGGGTCGCTATCGCCAACCCACTACACCCTCACCCTCACCCCTCAATAGGTGACATAGGATATTGGGACTTACAAACCAGTAGGTCGCCACATCGCCGACCCACCACACCCTCACCCTCACCCCTCAATATGGTGACATAGGATATTGGGACTGACTAGGCTGATGGTCACCCTTGGTCCACCGATAGTCTCTCCCCACTCCGTAGGCCGTTTGGCCACCCCCACATTCAGCACAGTCCGTCCCAAATCAGGAGGTGCCTACTGATGGGAGCCCCTGCACGGGACAGCCTTTCCAACGCCGGGGTAGTCTCTACACGGATCCAACGAAGGGAACAGAACAGCCTATCCATCGCATATGATCCACTCGGATCCGCAGACAACACATCTCAACAACTCTAATGTCATGAATTCTTCAGAATTCCTCCAGGGCGCATAACCAAGATGCGGGGAACATGCATAATAATAATAACAAGGGTATAATATCATTGGGAAAGAAACCTTGGGAGGGCAGCGTGAGGTCCCAATATAGGACATCCCGACAACCAAATAAGGAACACGGAGTACCCTAGCCCGGGTCTCAATGTTGACCTCGCAAGGCCCCTCCCTATAATATTATCTAAGGCATGCAATTAAACATATGCTAGCATTTGATTTAACAATTTAAACTAGTAGGACGCATGCATAGGCCGAGGCTTCCTAGCATGATAGCAAGGTGACAGGATGCATGGCTCTTACACATATCCTAAGGGTGCAGGTCCCTAACATACAGAGTCTAGGTTAGGATGCATACTACACATTATCATGCTTGCATTTTATTACACATTATAACAGTTAATATAAATCCATGGTGCCCCAGGGGAGGACGGTACACGCCCAAGTGCGTATAACGCCTCCCTACTGGGTTGGATTGTCCCACTCACCGATAGTCGGGTCGTCGCGCGACCGTCCGTCAAGATCTGCAAGATAGGGTAATCAAATCGGTGAGTAAAATACACAAATAAACCCAAAATACTCTAAAAATACACAACACTCGGGCAAATGTACATACGGCCCGTACGCACGCGAGCCCGAGCACCCAACTCATTCCCGAACCCCCGAGCAGCCGCAAGCACGGCCACCCGCCCAGGGCTCACAGCAGAGCCCCGGCCCGCGCCCCCAGACGCCCTGCCGAGCCCAGCCCGCACGCCCGGACACCCTGCCGAGACCTCCCGGGTGCACCGCGCGCTCACTGCGCCCCAGCGCAGCAACCCGCGCGCACCACCCGCTCGCATCACCCACTCGCACCACCCGCTCGACCAGCCCCGGGTGCACCCGCGCGCACTGCGCCCCAGCGTAGTGCCACGCACGCGCACCCGCCCGCACTGCGCCCCAGCGCAGCGCCGCACACCTGCCAGCTCACACTCCCCGCTCGCACCGACTGCTCACCCTGCGCGCACTGCGCCCCCTGCGCAGCACCCGTACACCACCCGCTCGTCCACGCGCCCCTGCGCAGCGCCCCGCGCGCACGCCGCGCACTGCGCCCAACCGCACGCGCCCAGCGAGCCCGTCAGCACGCGCCCAGCGCGCTACCCGCAGCTCACCCGCCTGCGCCTGCCTGCCTGTGCCTGACCGCCTGAGCCTGCCTGCCTGCGCGCGCCGCTACCCGCATGCGTCCGAACCGAGTTCCACCCGAGCGCACGCCCGCGCGCACTTCCTCGCGCACGCCCGCGCGCACGCCCACGCTGCCCTGCCTGCGCCCGACAGCGCCCATCCCTACGCCTGCCTGCGCTGCCCTGCCTGCCTGCCAGCCTACCCGGGACAGCCCGCCTGCCCTGCCTGCCTGCCCGAGCACCCAAACACCTTCCACCGGCCACCAATGGCCACCAACCGCCACCAACCACCCCCCACAGCCACCAACACTCATAACCACCCTCCTAACAAGCATCTAAGCAAGAAAAGGAAGGAAAGAGAGCTTACCCTAGGAAGGAAAGGAAGGGAAGGAGACCGGGAGCTCTTCGCGCACCGAAACACCTCCCCAAAGACCTCTACCACCAAGACCTCCCTCAGCCCAAAACCAGCTGAAAACAGGGAGGAAAAGAGGGTGTTAGAGGGGGTCAAACTCGTGGGAACTCGAATCCGAGACCCCCGGTGGATAGATCGGGATGAGATCTAACCTTTCTCTTCTTTGTGCTTTTGATTTTAACCCCTCTAGCTAGGTCAAAATCAAGAAAAGAGAGAGAGGGAGAGAGAAATTCACTTGGAGAAGAAGATGAATAGTGGGGGAGAGAAGATATTTAGCTCACTTATAGGTTAATCCCCACTTAGATTAGGTTTAATTAGGGTTTAGAGAGGATTAGTGAGGCTTGAGTGGGATTGACTTGGGTCAACCCAACCACACAAAAAAACAAAAGGGGTTGACCAAGTCATGGGCCCACTTTGACCAAGTCAACTCTCCCAATGACTTCTCGCTCGGTCAAAACCGGGTACCCCCCGGAACTGCGAAATTCTGAAACGTACCGGAATTCGATGAAACTTTCGCGAGTGGCTTGGAATGGCACCAGGACACATAATATGCAGTTATATTTTCAATCGGAGTCCTCAAACTCAGGACGATAGCTAACAGTCCAAGATTTTAGCGGTTCCGATCGAAAAATGAAAAAAACCAAAAAACTGCCAGAATGTCCCAACGGTGACCAGAAGGTTAAAAGTGACACATATATAACAGTAATAGTGTGAGATATTTTGGGGATGTGGTGACCCTTGGTAACCTTACCCCCACCTTGCTTGGGGATGAAGAAACCATTGGTTGTTTGATATGTGAGTGGGTGAGCCTAACCCTAACCTCCCCCCCCCTTAAGGTCACCCCTAGACTATTTGGGCATAAAAATGATTTTTTTGCCCTCTCTCTCTCTCCCCCTCTCTCCCATTTCGTGGAACACCTTCTCTCCCTCTCTTGGTCTCTTTTTTCTCCTCTTTGTGTGTGAAGAAGGAGGAGGAAGAAGCAATTGAAGGAAAAGATGAAGAAGAAGCACAAGAAAGAGTGAGAAGGGTGTTGTTGTTGTTCTTGTTGTTGTTTCTCTTCTCTCAATCCCCTTCTCATGCCCTTGCACCCCTGTTTTCTACCATGAAGGGCTTGAGGAGATGCTGATGAGGTGGTGGTAGTGGTGGTGGTGGTTGAGGTGGTCGTGGGTGTGTCGAGAACCCCGCATCTCCCCATTTCCCTCCCCCTGTTTTGGTAAGGCACACTCTGCATTTTAAATATCACAGTGAATCTAGTATTTAGAGGCACATTTTTAGGATTATGTCTTCATATGATATGATCATCTATGCGTCTAGTTGGTATATAGAAAATTTGGGGTCATTATGATATCTGTGGTATAAGTGAGAACCAGTTTTGCATGGCCTGTCCAGATTCGTGTAGGAATTGACCTGCTTCTGGAAATAATTTGTTTCGGGCTTGTAGAGGCCAAATTAGGTTCTAATATTTTCATGGATTATGATCCCAGCATATCAGAGAATGTGCACGTTTTATTTCATAATTTTTGAAAGTGTATTGGGTGCTGTGGAGACCAATTAGTAGGGCTGGTTGCAGCAGGTTTGGCAGTTTTGCTTGGTTGAGTGTCAAGGAGTTGTTTGCATGTGTCTTGTGTGATAATATGGAAGTATCAGGGGTTAGGGCCTTCATGAAGTAGGCTTATATGTGTGATAGGAGGTTCCATATTTTAATTGTGGATTGTGTTTTGCAGATCTCGTAGACCGGACGCGCGACGATCCGGGTATCTGTGAGTGGTTTGATCCAATCCCCCCCCTCGAGATGCGCTCGATGCGCGTAGTCGTGCGTCGCGCATCGATGGGTACCTTAGCTATACTACATGTGTAGATAAGAAGTTGGCCATGCTTAAGCTATAATATGTTAGATATCTTGCATGCTAGGCTTATATACATGTATTGTATTCATGTATGAATGATTGTGTTGCATGCGCCCCTCTAGTATGGGCATGTATTTTTGTAATGTGTATAGATGTATAGAATATGGCATGCCTTAGGTAGTATTGTAATACTACTCCCACCATATAAATTGGAATATCCAACATGATTAAGTCTGGGTTAATAACGGGCACCTGCCTAATATTCCCTTGCGATAAGACTCGAGGGCGTGGTGTAGTTGTTGCACCCATGCTAATGGGGCAAAGCTATGACCAACTTCATGAGATGATGATCTCTCTCACCCTCTCCCTCTGCACGAACTGAGTAAGTAGAGGCGATTTCCTACTCGACTCAGGTTCGTTTGGAATATTAGCATTCACCTGTTAGTGCGCGAGATCGCGCTTGACCCTTCCCTTTTAAGTTGGCGATATCCAACGCATGTTAGTGTATATTTTGGATGTTTATACGATTAGTGCCCTCATATGCATGTGTAGTTAGGCCTTGCTTGTTGCATGATGTGTTGTTTATGCCATATACTCATGTTAGGGAGAAACCCTATAGTTAAGCATATGTTATTGTGCATGTGGATGAAGTTCCTTCAGTGATAGAATTCTCCTGTAATAATTATGCGCATGTTAAAACTGATTAGGCCTATCTGAAATAGGCGTGGGTATGACCCGTTGTCGAGTTGTACCTTATTAGTTAGAGCGCTAGCGATGTAATCGCCCCGTGCATCCGAGCGATGCACTCGTTTGGAATTCAGGAGAATTCATTATCTTATCAGTTTTGTTAAGACGGTAGTTGTGGCATTAAGCTGGGCCTACCCATGCGAGGCGTGTATATGAACCGCCTGTTGGGTTATGTGCCTTGGGATTATTTCTGCGTGAGAGCAGAGGCAACCCCCCCCTTGTGTCCGAGCGACGCAACCATGTGGGAGTGCAATAGTATTCGATATCATCAATATGTGATTATCGAGAGTAGTTGTTTTTCCATTGGGTTCGCTTTGCGAACATGGAATGTTTACTCCCAATGTCGTCCGTGATGAAGAGGCCCGGGTTGTAGCTGTCCTGACAGAGGGCTCCCATCCGTAGGTACCACCGATGCGTTCAGGAGCGTACTGATCGTGGGAGTGTACCAGGTAGAGGCTACCCGGGAGAGGGCTAACGAATGATATTGCGAGCGTGGAATCGTTCTCCCCTTCGTTGGATCCGATGTTGGAACTTCCCGGTGTTGGAAAAGCTATCCTGACAGAGGGCTCCCATCCGTAGGTACCACCGATGCGTTCGGAAGCGTACTGATCGTGGGAGTATAACAGGTAGAGGCTAACCGAGGAAAGGGCTACTGGTGGACCAAGGGTGTAGAGCAGTCTAAGTCTCTTCCAAAAGTCCTATATCACCTCTAAAGGGTGAGGGTGAGGGTGAGGATGAGGTGAAGACACGTCGCCGCGTGACCCATTCATTATTCGTCCGTTCCCATAGTTGTTGGGTCCGGTTGTGTATCGATGTTCAAAGACATCGTTGGGCAGTTATCCCGTTGTAGATGACCCAGTAGCGTTGTGTAGACCAGTAATTCCGGTCTCTTCGACCAACGGTATGGTCTCTCCCCAAGAGACCCAAGAGTCTCCCTCCGGGAGTGAGGGTGAGGTTGGTGATTCAGTAGTGTTGTGTGGACCAGTAATTCCGCGTCTCTTCGACCAACGGTATGGTCTCTCCCCAAAAGTCCCAAGAGTCTTCCTCCAGGAGTGAGGGTGAGGTTGGTCGCGTCGCCGCGTGACCCTGTTATCCATGGGTTTCCACCCATGTTTTCCTTGAAAGGAAATTGCTTTAGTATTGAACTGTTGTATGGTGATTGGTTTCCAGCCACTCACTGAGCTTGTAGCTCACCCTCGCATACTGTTTCTTTTCAGGGGCAGTGTTGGGCGTGGAGCTAGAGCTTCCCTGTGGCGTGGTCTTATGAGCGTGGAGCGTTCTTTCCTGCGGGTGGCGAGTGTGAGGCTGTCAGTAGTCCTAGAGTCATTTTATGTATTGTAAATCGTGCATGTGGCACAGGTTGTATTTTATTTGGACTAGGCTTGGCTCTCACAGGACAATGATTGTGTATTCGAGTCTGTAATAATGTTTTTGGTTTATTTGTTTATTGATATCTTATGCTTCCGCTTTTCAGTCAGTTATCATTATCATTGCTTTGCCACCTTGTGTGTTGTTGTTGGAGTCTTTGTTGACCTCAGGTATTGATAGCTGATATTTCATTATTGCCACATCTCGGGGACGGCCGCCCTGGGGCGTGACACGCATTCTGTTCCACCATCTCCACCACCGGTAGTTCGATCATCTTCCTCTTCTTCTTCTTTTTCTTTGTTGTCTGTTCCTCTTGAGGAAACTGTTCCTCCCACCCGTGACACGGATGTTGACGCCCCGCCGGGGGTGCCCTTAGTGACCTTGGGTGCTGGGGATGACGCTGCTCCTATTCCCGAAGACCGTCTTCAGAGTGTCCTCCCCCCTAGCGGCCCTTCAAGGAATTCGCAAGCCCCCATTCACGCCGCCTCCCTCTCCATAACTCATCAGTTGCGGTCGCTCCGTGAAGCTTGTAAGGGTGATGAAGAAGATCGCCTTATGGACTTCATCAGCAGTTACCACTTGGGCTATGCTGACCACTAGCGTGGTTTTCGAGAGATGAGCAACGAGGAACTACCCGGACTGCACCAAGCTGCGAGGGAGAGGAAACTTCGTAGGAAGGGACGAGTAGAAGACCTACTAGAGGGTTGAAACCCTTTTCTTTTTTTTTGTAACCTTTATCCAATCAATGATTAAAATTTACTTTCTCTGCTCAACCTTGATCAACTTCTGTCTACTCGCGCGCTTTGACTATTACATCTCCTCGCTGTACAATTCTATTGGTGAGTCGCAAAGTCCTAAAAACTTGTCGCATCCACAATCATCCGCGAACGGGATCCTCGAACAGGATTCACAAACTAGGTTCACGAACAGGATTTCTCAGGTCGTGTCCACCTGTCTGTAGGGGCTTTCTCGTCTTTCCATCTCTTCTTCATGCCACATGGATAATTTGTGACATTAAATTCACCACGTAGGCTGCACGTTTATTGAAACTAGCGCCTCATTTCTCTCGCCAGCTGTCCCTCGATATCTGTAGAAGATTTTGGCGGCAAATCTTCCATGACTTCAATTTTCTCGCTTCAGTTGTGATTGCGGGAATTTTCGAGGGTGGACCGCTTTATAAGTTTCGATCATCCGACGAGAAGAGGAGAGAGTATTCAAAAATCAAATCCCCTACTTGTTTCCAAATTTTGCCTCTTCTCGAATTCCTTCTCGTGCCGCCATGTTGATGGATATTGCTCAGAAACTAAGGTGCTCCCTGTTGATTCCGAATCCATCCTCATCACACCTACTCCTTTGAAATCCATAGATGAGCTTAAAGGCAACGGCTCTTAGAAGTTCTTCATGTATTCTTCTCAGATGCTGAGGAGCTCCCTTTCTTTTCCTCTCCCTGAACTGATCAGGGACTTCTTGCTTCGATTCAAGCTTCACCCGATGCAATGCTCTTCTAATCTATTAAGGGTGCTGATGTGCGTTGTCACGATCAACAGCAAGCTAAAGCTTCAACTCGGGGTGGACGACATCCACCACCTGTACGATTTGAGGAAGTCAGAGCATGCTTACCATCTTCGGGCTAGACCGGGTGTGGTCCCTTTGGTGCAAAAGCTCCCTTCATCTGACAGCGGGTGGAGGGATGAATGCCTTGTGCAACTGAGTGGTCCTTTGGTGCTTTCTGCTCCCCTTCCGGGTGAGCGGCTAGGGTGCCATGTTGTCTTCGTCCAGCAAGATTAGGTGAGCATAAAAATCATTGGACTTCTATGCCCTATTTTCCTTTTCCTTCATGGCCTATGAATCTCATATGACACATTGCAGACGACTCCGAGCGTGCGACCCCAGACCCATCATTGGTCAAGCTCGACAAAATCGCTAAGGCTCAAGAGCTGGAGGATAAGGATTTTTGTAAGATCCTCAGCCTCCCCACAGCCAGAGCCCCTAGTTACTCTTCGAAGGTTGCCAGCTTGTCTTCAGGGTTCGATGCATCTCTTGCCCTTGCTGAGGCTTCTCCTTCTGCCGTTTTCGAAGAAATGGGCGAATGGTCCGTTGCCTCCAGAGGCAAGTCGGCTTTGAAGAAGAGGCCTAGGCTGCCACTTCCTTCTAAATGGCTGACCAAGGCTGCTCGCCAGACCTCATTGGTTGAGGAGGAGGACTCTGAAGGCAGAGCCAAAGCCCTACTGGACATTTCCCCGGCATCCCCTGCGGGGAGCGATCTGCCTTCGAGCGCTATCTGTCACGCCCCAGGGTGGCCGTCCCCGGGACGCGGCAAGTGTATATATGATATCAGCAGTCTATACAGGAGGTCAATAACATACCCTAAATAACATCAAAAATAACAACACAGACAACAATGAGGCTGACATGATATATACACAAATAGCGGAAGCTAAAAGACTGAATCTGTAATTCAAAGACATATTACAGACTCGATACATAATCAACTGTCCTGTGAGAGCCAATATATATACAACGACATCCAAATATAACAGAAACATGTGCCCAAGCACAGAATACAATACATACAATCAAAAGGGGGGGATGCTGAATGGCCTCTCACACTCAGAGCGTGACACTGCTCCGCTACTGCTGACGTGCCTCAGGGAGCTCCTCCTGCGGATCCGACTCAGATATCACTGGAGAAAAATATATGCGAGGGGTGAGCCACACGCTCAGTGAATAGCACAACCCATGCATCACAATTCATATTAACCTCAAATCATTCATAGCCTCTAAGTGGCAACAACTACACAAACCAGTGGGTCGCTCATCGCCAACCCATTACACCCTCACCCTCACCCTCAAACTGGTGACATGGTCTTTTGGGACTGACTAGGCTGTTAATCACCCTTGGTCCACCGGTAGTCCCTCCTCCACTCCGTAGCTCGCCTGGTCTACTCCCACGATTCAGCACAGTCCGAAACCAAATCAGGAGGTGCCTACTGATGGGAGCCCTCTGTCAGGACGGCCTGTCTAACGCTGAGGAGTCCCTACACGGATCCAACGAAGGGAAGAGAAACAGCCTACCCACACGGATACGATCCACTTGGATCCGCCGACACCGATTGCAACTCTACTAATGTCATGAATTCTTCAGAATTCCTCCAGGGCGCATAACTAAGATGCGGGGAAGCCTATATTATAACCACAAGGTTATAATATTCTCTAAGGCATGCTAATTACAAAAACTCACATTTGATTTAAATAAATTAAACTAAATGGGACGCATGCATAGGTCGAGGCTTCCCTAGCATGAAAACATGGTATAAGGATGCTTGGGCCTTTACACATATCATAAGGCTGCATATCCCTAATATGCAGGGCCTAGGGTGGCATGTATACTACATAATAATCATGCATGCATAGTTTACAATTAATACTATCTAATATGCAATTATGGTGCCCCAGGGGAGGGCAATGCACGCCTACGTGCATCGAACGCCTCCCAACTGGCTTGGATTGTCCCACTCACCAATCCCCGGGTTGTCGCGTGACGCTCGTCAAGATTTGCAAGACATGGGAAATCAAAATGGTGAGTAAAATACACAAATACGTAAGAAATACGATAGAGATACCCAACACTTGGACAAGCATGCATACGGGCCCGTACGCACGCGAGTCCGAGTGCCCCGACACACTCCGCACCCCCGGGCAGCCCTGCGCACGGCCACCCGCACGCACACGCACGGGTGCGCACGCATGCGCGCACCCCCGCGCCCCGGGCGCACTACCGCGCCCAGCCCGAGCACCCAAGCGCGCTGCCAAGCCCCTGCCCGCACGCCCAGACACGCTGCACGCTCGCGCGCACGCTCGCGCGTGCCCCCGCGCACCGCGCGTCCAGCCCCGGGTGCACCCGCGCGCACTGCGCCCTAGCGCAGCACCTCGCGCGCACACCCGCACGCACTGCGCCCCAGTGCAGTACCCCACGCGCACTCCGCCCCCTGCGCAGCACCCGCTCGCACGCCCGCACGTACAGCCCGCGCGTACGCGCGCACGTCGCCACCCTCCCGACTGCGCGCCTGCTCTTACCTGCGCGCGCAGGCTCGCGCGCATGCGCGCGGATGACCCTGAATGCGCGCCCGAGCCACTCCCACACCCCCAACAGCCCCCCTCCAACCCCCTAACCACCATGCATGCCATGCATACCCATATGCAACCCTAAACAAGCATCTACACAAGAAAAAGGAAGGAAGAAAGCTCACCCAAAGAGAGGAAGGGAAGGAGGGATCTTCGGGTGCTCTTCGCGCACCAATTTGCCACCACCAAAGCCACCACTACCAAGACCTCTTCTCAGCCCTAACAAGGCTGAAAAACAGAGGAGAAAGGGAGCTAAGAGAGGAGAAAAAACAAGGGGGAATGAAGATCTGAGAGCATAGGAAGATAGATCGGGACAATACCTTCCTTTTCTCCTTCTATGGCTTTTCTTTTTAACCACCCTAACTAGATCATAAAGGGGAAATAAAGAGAGGAGATGAGAGAGCTTGAGAGAGAAGATGATGAATAGTCCAACTATTCTTGGGCGTGGACTTCATTTAAGCACACACACACACCACACACACTCACACACTCACTTACACTCACTTACACTTAGAATTAATTAGGTTAAGCTAGGTTTAGGTGCACTTTGACCCTAGTCAACCCAACCACACTAGCAAACAAAACCAATTGACCAAGTCAAGGGTCAAACTTGACTTGGTCAAAGTCATCCAATGACTTCTCGCTTGGTCAAAACCCGGATACGATTCGGAACTGTGAAATTCTGAAACGTTACCGAAATTTGATGAAATTTTTGTGAGTGGCTTGAAATGGCACCAGGACACATAATATGCAGTTAGATTTTCAATCGGAGTCCTCAAGCTCAGGATGATAGCTAAAAGTCCAAAATTTTAGCGGTTCCGATCGAAAAAAGAAAAAGTTGAAAACTGCCAGAAATACTCCAATAGTGACCAGAAGGCTAAAAGTTACACATATATAACATTCTTCCCCCCTTAGGAAATTTTGTCCTCAAAATAAATACAAAAACATCTAGGAAGGAAAAGATGCGGATACGCGTCACGCATGGCGTCCTCGAGCTCCCAAGTGGCCTCGGCACCGGAACGGTGCTGCCATCGCACCTTGACCAACTGGACGGTCTTGGTGCGGAGCCTCTTCTCGCGGCGGTCCAGGATCTCGATCGGCTGCTCGATGAATGACAAGTCCGGCTCGAAGATGAGCGGCTCGAACGGGATGACGTGAGCAGGATCGTGGACATAACGCCTCAGCTGCGAGACATGGAAGACGTCATGGCCTATGCCAACTGTGGGGGCAGAGTTATGTGATAGGCCACCTCCCCAACTCGCTCGAGGATGAGGAACGGCCCAATGAAACGCGGACTCAGCTTGCCCTGCAGGACGCTGATGCTCCGACTTCACCTGCTGGAATACCAAGCAACAGGCAACGAAACGGGCAATATCCATCTTCATCCCGCGCCACCAGTAGCCACGACGAAGGCCCCTGTACATCTTCGTGCCACCAGGATGCACTGTGTACCTCGAACGATGGGCCTCGTCCAAGATCTTCTGCTTCAGCTCTACGTCGTCAGGAATGCATACTCGACCTCTGAACCGCAGGATCCCGTCCTCGCGAATCTGGTAGTCCGGACGCTCGCCCCGGGCGACGCCTTCAAGGGGAACTAGAAAGTGAGGATCCTGCCCCTGAGCTGTGCGGATCTCGTCGAGAAGAACGGGCTGCACCACTAGCCTGGCCAAAAAGCCACCCGCAGGAGTCTCTCGAATGCTGATCTAGCAAGCGGCCTCCTCCAGAAGCCTCCAACGACGTACAGCCATGTGGGCGGCCATGCCCAAGGGCTGCCTGCTGAGAGCATCCGCCACGACATTCGCCTTACCTAGATGGTAAGCGATGTCACAATCATAGTCCTTCAGGAACTCGACCCAACGTCTCTGACGCATGTTGAGCTCCGGCTGGGACTGCAAATATGTCAAGCTCTTGTGATCAGTAAAGAGCTCAAACTCCTCGCCATAGAGGTAGTGCCTCCACATCTTCAGTGCAAAGATGATCGCCGCTAACTCTTGGTCGTGGGTGGGGTAATTCTGCTCATGGGGCTTCAACTGACGCGACACGTAAGCCACAACCTTACCGTGCTGCATCAGGACGCAACCCACACCCAACCGCGATGCATCGGAGTAAACTACGAACCCACCACTCCCAGACAGAAGGGTAAGAACTGGCGCTGAGGTGAGCCTTCGCTTCAACTCCAGGAAGCTCTCCTCGCAAGCAGGGGACCACTCGAACCGGACATCCTTCCGAGTGAGGCGGGTAAGAGGAACAGCTATCTTCGAGAAACTCTCGACAAACCTCCTGTAAGAACCCGCCAAGCCCAGGAAGCTCCAATCTCTGTGGGGTTCGACGGTCGACGCCAATTCGACACGGTGAGCGTCTTGTCCGGGTCCACAGATATGCCCTCGCCGGAAATCACGTGGCCCAGAAAGGCCATACGCTCCAACCAAAACTCGCACTTAATCCACCATCAATTTGATGCTTCCAAGGTATTCCTTGACTGGAAAAGAAACCTTGGGAGGGCACCATGAGGTCCTGATATAGGATATCCCGACAACCAAACAAGGAACACGGAGTACCCTTGTTGTGCTTGTGTCATTTGGAGCACTCTGTTTTGAAATTTGGGCTACATAATTTTTTTTCTAAGTTGTGTATTCCCAATTTGGTGTTTTGATTTGATTTGTTAAAATCCAAGATGAAGAGGTTTAATTATGATTTTATTATGAGATGTCCAGTTTTGAGTTAGCTTTCGTACAGAAGTGGAATTAGATCAACTGGATTCTTGTAGTAAAAGTTATGGGTATTTTTCCAAGTATACCCCGGGGATGGAAATTCTGGCAGCAGCCCTGCTCGATGTTTAGCTCTAATTTCTGATTATCTAGAGAGCTTATCTGATCTTTCCATGAACATGAAAGTTGTAGATAATCTTCTTAGCTTTCCATCGGTCTTGGAATCAAGCAATTCGGAGCTGTATCGGGGAAGTTATGGCTGTTCCAGTGAAGCTTGCACAGAATTTCTAGTCGAAGGGCGACTTAGTAATCCCCCCTTAAGATATTTGATAAATATCTCTCTCTCTCTCTCTCTCCCCTCACAAATCCCACGACCAGCATCTGGTCTCTCCTTCTCTCTTTTCATTTGCCCCCCCCCCCCCCCCCCCATGTGTTTGGGTTTTTGCCTCAAAGAGAAGGAGGAGGTGGAGGAGGAAGTGGTGGTGGTGGATCTTGGTGTTGTTGTGTTGTGGTCTTCCCCCCTCTCTCAAGCTCCCTTTGCATGTTCTCCCCCCCTGTTTTGCTGCCATGGAGGGCTGAGGAGGCCGAGGAGAGGTGGTGGTGGTGGTCCCGGTGGCGGCGTTTCGGTGCGCGAAGGGCCCCCGAACCTCCCCCTTTCGTTCCCCTTCCAAGGTGAGCTCCTCCCCTTCTTTCTTGGTTTTCTTGGCTTAAGGGGTTGTGGGAAAGTCATGCATGCTAGGTGTTATATATGTGTCACTTTTAACCTTCTGGTAACCATTGGACCATTCTGGCAGTTTTTCAGTTTTTTCGTTTTTCGATCGGAACCGCTAAAATTTCGGGCTTTTAGCTATCACCCTGAGATGGAGGGCTCCGATTGAAAATCTAACTGCATATTATGTGTCCTGGTGCCATTCCAAGCCGGTCACGAAAATTTCATCGAATTCCGGTACGTTTCAGAATTTCACAGTTCCGGGGCGTATCCGGGTTTTGACCGAGCTAGAAGTCATTGGGAGACTTGACTTGGTCAAAGTGGGGCCCATGACTTGGTCAAAGGTTTTTGGCTTTTTGTGTGGTTGGGTTGACTTGGGTCAAACCACACTTAAACCTCACCTAAGTGCTCCTAATCCTAGCCTAAACCTAATTAATTAGGGCTAATTGGGGGTGTCAGAATGTGTGTTGAGTGGGGGAGGATAGATAAATCCCACGACCAAGACAAATTCCTCCCCTATTCATCATCTTCTCCGAAAGAGCTCTCTCTCTCTCCCTCTCTTTATTTCCTTGTTTTGATCTAGCTAGAGGGCTTGGATCCAAAAACCCAAAGAAGAGAAAGGTAAGGGGAGCTCCCGATCTATCCACAGGTGGTCTCGGATTCGAGATCCGAAGTGTTTAGCCCCTTCTCACCCTCCCTTTTCTTCTCTGATTTCAGCCCCCCTTGAGCTAGGTAGAGATCTTGGTGGTGGAGGTCTTTGGGAGGTGTTTCGGTGCCCGAAGAGCTCCCAGTCTTTCCTTCCTTCCTTTCCTTCCTAGGGTAAGCTCTCTTTCCGTCCTTTTCTTGCTTAGATGCTTGTTAGGAGGGTGGTTTTGAGGGCTGGTGGCTGTTGGTGGTGGTTGGAGGCCATTGGTGGCCGGTGGGTGGTGGTGGTGTGGCTCGGGCAGGGTGGTGGGCTGTCCTGGGTAGGCAGGGCAGCGCAGGCAGTGCTGGCAGGGCAGCGTGGGCGTGCGCGCGGGTGGAGCTCGGTTCGGGCGCATGCGGGCAGCGGCGCGCGCAGGTAGGCAGGCGCAGGCGGTCAGGCGCAGGCGCAGGCGCAGGCGGGCGAGCTGCGGGCAGGCGCGTTGGGCGCGTGCTGACGGGCTCGCTGGGCGCTGTCAGGCGCGCTGGGGCAATGTGCGGCGTGCGCGCGGAGCGCTGCGCAGGGGCGCGTGGACGAGCGGGTGGTGTGCGGGTGCTGCGCAGGAGGCGTAGTGCGCGCAGGGCGAGCAGTCGGTGCGAGCGGGGAGTGTGAGCGGGCAGGTGTGCGGGCGCTGTGCTGGGGCGCAGTGCGGGTGGGTGCACGTGCGGGCGCTGCGCTGGGGCGTAGTGCGCGCGGGTGCACCCGGAGCTGGTCGAGCCGGTGGTACGCGCGGGGTGCGCGAGGAGCGAGGCGAGGGAGCGATTAGGCGAGTGGTGGTGCGTGCGGGGTGCACGCGGGGCGAGGTGATGGAGCGCAGGGCGTGCGGGTGTGCGCGCGGGTTGCTGCGCTAGGGCGTAGTGGGCGCGCGGTGCACCCGGGAGGCTCGGCGGGGTGTCCGGGCGTGCGGGCTGGGCTCGACCGTGCGACTGGGCGCGCGGGCTGAGGCGCGGCTGTGCGCCTGGGGCGGGTGGCCGTGCGTGCGGCTGCCCGGGGGTTCGGGAATGAGTTGGGGTGCTCGGGCTCGCGTGCGTACAGGCCGTATGTACGCTTGTCCGAGTGTTGGGTATTTTAATGTATTTTTGGGTTTATTTGTGTAGTGTACTCACCGATTTGATTACCCTATCTTGCAGATCTTGACGGACGGTCGCGCGATGACCCGGCTACCGGTGAGTGGGACAATCCAACCCAGTAGGGAGGCGTTATATGCACTTGGGCGTATACCGTCCTCCCCTGGGGCACCGTAGTTGATATTAACCTGTGTAGTATGTAATCCATGCGAGCATGATTAAAATGTAGTATGCATGTTACCCTAGACTTTGTATGTTAGGGACTTGCACCCTTAGGATATGTGTAAGAGCCTGTCACCCTGTTCTCATGCTAGGAAGCCTCGGCCTATGCATGCGTCCCACTAGTTTAATTTATTAACTTAAATGCTAGCATATGTTTAATTGCATACCTTGTATAATATTATAGGGAGGGGCCTTGCGAGGTCAACATTGAGACCCGGGCTAGGGTACTCCGTGTTCCTTGTTTGGCTGTCGGGATGTCCTATATCGGGACCTCACGCTGCCCTCCCAAGGTTTCTTTCCCAATAATATTATAACCCTTGTAAATTATTAATATTATATGTTCCCCGCATCCTGGTTATGCGCCCTAGAGGAATTCTGAAGAATTCATGGCATTAGAGTTGTAGAGTTGTGTTGTCTGCGGATCCGAGTAGATCATATGCGATGGATAGGCTGTTCTGTTCCCTTCGTTGGATCCGTGTAGAGACTACCCCGGCGTTGGAAAGGCTGTCCCGTGCAGGGGCTCCCATCAGTAGGCACCTCCTGATTTGGTTTCAGACTGTGCTGAATGTGGGAGTGGCCAAACGGCCTACGGAGTGGGGAGAGACTATCGGTGGACCAAGGGCGACCATCAGCCTAGTCAGTCCCAATATCCTATGTCACCTGTTGAGGGTTGAGGGTGAGGGTGTGGTGGGTCGGTGATGTAGCGACCCACTGGATTGTAAGTCCCAATATCCTTTGTCACCTATTGAGGGGTGAGGGTGAGGGTGTAGTGGGTTGGCGATAGCGACCCACTGGTCTTGTGTAGCAAGTCCCAATATCCTTTGTCACCTATAGAGGGGTGAGGGTGAGGGTGTGGTGGGTTGGTGGTAGCGACCCACTGGATCGTTTAGTTGTTGCCATTTTGTGGCTTTCAATAATGAGATTGTGGATTAAGATTATCTGGTTGTGGTTAATATAAGCTGTGATGCATGGGTTGTGCTGTTCACTGAGCGTGTGGCTCACCCCTCGCATGATGTCAGCCCCTTTGTGTTTGTGTGGTAATTGTTGATGTTGTTCAGGGTATATTTATTGACCTCCTGTTTAGACTGATATCATATATACATTTGCCGCGTCCCGGGGTTGGCCGCCCTGGGGCGTGACACTAGGTAGATGGGTTAGAGTGTGTGTGAGGGGTAGGGGAGAGTTAAAAAGGGGTTAGGATGGCTTGGGTGCGCGCTGGGCGCGGTCTGCGAGCGTGCGCGCGGGTCGCGGGTGTGCGGTGCGCGCGGGTGCATGCGCGCGGGTGCGCGCGGGCGTGCGGGCGAGAGTGCGCGCGCGCGGGCAGGGCGCCTGGGCACTGCGCCTGGGTGCGGGGCAGGGCACCTAGGCATGCGCGTGGGCGCGGAGCTGGGGACCAGTGCGCGTGCGCGTGGGGCGCTGGGCTGGACGTGCAGTGCGCGCGGGCGCGCGCGAGCGTGCGCGTGTGTGCGGCAGCGCGTCTGGGTGCGCGGGCAGGCGCGCGGTAGTGCGCCGATGGTGCCGGGGTGTGTGCGTGCGTGCGCATTCGTGCGTGCGCATGCGGGGGCCATGCGTATGGCTGCCCGTGTGTTCGGGTAGGTGTCGGGGCACTCGGCCTCGTGTGCGTCCGTGCGTGCTCGCATGCGTGCTCGCCGTATGCATGCTTGTCCGAGTATGGGCATTTCTAATAATTTCTTTGTGTAAATTGTATTGTTTCTCACCAGTTCGATGCCCTACCTTGCAGATCTCGTCAGATGGGATGCGCGAGGTCCCGGGTCATAAGGTGAGTGGTTTGATTCCAATCCCCCCCCCCCCTCTCTAGGGATGCGCTCGACCCGCGTAGACGCGCGTCGCGCATCGATGGGGTCCCCTAGCTATTATATGTAGAAGCTATGCATGCACCCTTATATGGTCAATATGATGCTGTGCATGCCACCCTAGACTTGTATGCTAGGGATATGCACCCATACATCATGTATAGAGGCCCGTACATGCCTGGACACCATGTCCTGTACTTAAAAGCCTTGATGCATGCATGATTATTATATAGTATCCATGCCACCCTAGATTTGTATGTTAGGGATACTTGCACCCTTAGGATATGTGTAAGAGCCATGCATCCTGACACCATGTCTCATGCTAGGAAAGCCTCGACCTACGCATGTGTCCTATTAGTTTAATTTATTAAATTAAATGCGAGTTATTGATAATTAGCATGCTTAGTGAATATTATAACCTTGAGGTTATAATGTAGGCTTCCCCGCATCTTAGTTATGCGCCATGGAGGAATTTTGAAGAATTCATGACATTAGTAGAGTCTCCCTTCTCTGGATTAAGGGGCCTTGCGAAGTAGCGTTGAGACCCGGGCTAGGGTACTCCGTGTTCCTTGTTTGGTTGTCGGGACATCCTATATCGGGACCTCATGGTGCCTTCCCACGGTTTTTTTTTTCAAGTTAAGGAATACCGCGGATCCAAGTGGATCGTATCCGTGTGCGTAGGCTGTTCCTCTTCCCTTCGTTGGATCCGTATAAAGACTGCCCCAGCGTTAGACAGGCCTTCCTGACAGTAGGCACCTCCTGATTTGGGTTCGGACTGTGCTGAATTGTGGGAGTAGACCAGGCGGCCTACGGAGTGGAGGAGAGACTATCGGTGGACCAAGGGTGATTAACAGCCTAGTCAGTCCCAAAAGCCCATGTTACCCTGTGAGGGTGAGGGTGAGGGTGAGGGTGTGGTGGGTCGGCGATATAGCGACCCATTGGATTGTGTAGTCATTGCCACTTAGAGGCTATGATTGATTTGAGGTTCATATGATTTGTGATGCATAGTTTGGTGCCATTCACTGAGTGTGTGGCCAGGTAGAGGCTACCTGGAAGAGGGTTAACGAATGATGTCGCGAGCGTGGAATCGCTCTCCCCTTCGTTGGATCCGATGTAGGAACTCCCCGACTTTACAGGCCAGGGAGAGGCTACCGGTGGACCAGGGGTGTAGAGCAGTCTAAGTCTCTCCCAAAGTCCCAAGATGTCTCCTTCCAGGAGTGAGGGTGTGGATGAGGCGAAGACGCGTCCATCGTGACCCATTCGTTGTTCGACCATTCCCATAGATGTTGGGTCCAGTCTTGTGATGGATGTTGAAGGACATCGATGGGCAATTATCTAGATGTAGATGATCTAGTAGTGTTGAGTAGACCAGTAAGTCTGGGTCTCTTCGACCGACGGCATGGTCTCTTGACCAGTAAGTCCGGGTCTCTTCGACCGAGATGGGCTCTTGACCAGTAAATCCGGGTCTCTTCGACCGACGGTATGGTCTCTCCCCATAAGTCCCAAGAGACTCCTTTTGGGAGTGAGGGTGGGGGTGAGGTTGGTCGCGCCGCCGCGTGACCCAGTGATCATTGGGTTTCTACCCATGTTTTTCCTTGAAAAAGGGAGCTGATTTATGTATTGACCTGTAGATGGTGATTGGTTTCCAGCCACTCACTGAGCTTGTAGCTCACCCCTCGCATACTATTTCTTTTCAGGGGCAGTGTTGGGCGTGGAGCTGGAGCTTTCCTGTGGCGTGGTCTTATGGGTGTTGGAGCGTTCTTCCGGCAGGTGGCGAGTGCGAGGCTGTAAGCATTCCTAGAGTCATTTTATGCTTTGTAAATCGTGCATGTGGCACAAGGTTGTATTTTCTTTGGTCTAGGCTTGGCTTTCACAGAACATTGATTGTGTATTCGGGTCTGTAATAATGTTTTGATTTACAGACATTGTATATATTATGCTTCCGCTTTTCAGTCAGTTATGTTTATCTTGCTTTGCCGCCTTGTGTATTGTTGTTGGTGTCCTTATTGACCTCAGGTATTGATAACTGATATTACATTTTATTATTGCCACGTCTCGGGGACGCCTGGGGCGTGACAACCCTAGCCCGGGTCTCAACGCTGACCTCGCAAGGCCCCTTAATCCAGAGAAGGAAGACTAGAAGAAGACATCACCCTTAATGAACACTACTAACTCTACTGGAAACTCATGCTCCGCAATCGCCACGGTACACCCTCGGTACACAGAACGGAGGAGAATACGGTCTCCTACGGCAATGATATCTCCAGGATAACATCAAGAGGGGCGGACGCCACGCCCATCCGTCTCGCAAAAATGGGAGACACGAACGAGTGCGTGGCTCCGGAATCAAATAACACACATATATATAGGGAGCTGGGAAATCAAAACAATACCTCGGACCATGATACCCGAAACCTGCGCCTCCTCGGCCGAAAGTGCTGCAACTCTGCCCTGGACAAACTGCAGTTGAGGAGCAGGGGCACGCCTCGCAGGCTGCACTAGTTGCCTCTGCTGGTCAACACGGCCACCCTGTGGCTGCTGCTGCTGGCGCTGAGGCTGCTGCTGCTGCTAGCGCTGAGGCTGCTGCTGTAGTTGCTGCTGCTGCTGCGGAGGCAGCACGCGGGGTCGGCCAGCATCAGGGCAATTATATAAAATATGCCCGATGCGCTGACAATGGTAACAGCGCCGCGTCTCCGGTCGCCTGGACTGGACTGGTACTGCCGCAATGGGTGCTGGACCTCGCACTAGCACCACATCAACTGGAATAGCGGCAGCCGCTGACTGATCAAAGCGGGCCGCTTCTTCTTGCGCTGTCCCTGGTCCTGGCTCCTGGGAGGTCTCTGCTCTACTGAAGGGGTTGGAACCCCCATGGAGGCCCCGAGGTCTCGCTCGACTGTCTTCGCCCGAGACACCAAGTCCGAGTACCTCGTGAATGCCTGTGAAGAGACATGCACCCGAATGGTGCTGATGAGACCCATCTCGA